>JAODAL010080055.1:0-12369 GCA_025379985.1 Phyllomedusa bahiana | reverse complement strand
TTGGGGGGGGTTTTGGCTCATGGCCCCAGCAGCTGTGGGGGCCCGGGTGGTGGGGGTTTGGCTTAGGGACCCCCAGCAGCTGTGGGGCCCTGGGGGTGTTTGGCTCTACCCCTCCAGCACTTGGGCCCTGGATGGGGGTTTTGGCTCTTTGGCCCACCCAGAGCTGTGGGGCCCCTGGATGGGGGTGTTGGCTCTATGGGCCCCTCCGCAGTGGGGGCCCCCTGGATGGGGGGTTTTTGGGCTCTAGGCCCTCCAGCAGTGTGGGCCCCCCTGGTTTGGGTGTTGGCTCTATGGCCCCCCAGCAGCTGGGGGGGCCCCTGGATGGGGGTTTTTGCTCTTTGGCCCTCCCAGTGTGGGGCCCCTGGATGGGGGTGTTGGCCTATGGACCCTCCAGCAGCTTTGGGGCCCCCGGGGATGGGGGTTTTGGGCTCAATGGTCCCCCACCCTTTTGGGGCCCCTGAGGGTGGTGTTGGCTCTTGGTTTTTCCAGCAGTTTGGGGGGGCCCCTGGATGGTGGTGTTGCCTAGGGACCCTCCAGGGGGTTGGCCCCGATGTTTGGGTTGGCCTATGGCCCTCCAGCGCTGTGGGCCCCCGGGATTGGTGTTGGCCATGCCCCTCCAGCAGCTGTGGAGCCCCGAGGGGGTGTTGGCTTTTGGGACCCCCCGAGTGTGGGCCCCTTGGATGGGGTGTTGGCTCTTGCCCCTTCAGGCTGGGGCCCCCCTGAAAGGGGTTTGGGCTCTTTTGGACCCCCACACGGGGACCCCGGGATGGTGTGTTGGCTCTTTGAACCTCCACAGCTGTGGGGCCCCGGGATGTGGTGGGGCTCTATGGCTCCTCCCCAGCTTGGGGGGCCCCCTGGATGGGGGTTTTGGGCTCTTGGCCCTCCAGCAGCTGGGGGGCCCTTTGGTGGTGGTGTTGGTTCTAGGGGCCCCTCCAGCAGCTGGGGCCCCCGGGATGGGTTGTTGCTCTAGGGTCCCCACAGCTGGGGGGCCCCCGGGAGGGGGTTGTTGGCTTTTTGGACCTCCAGCATGGGGGGCCCCTGGATGGTGGTTTGGTCTATGGATCCTCCGGGCAGCTTGGGGCCCCTGAATGGTGGTTGGCTCTAGGGCCCCTCCAGAGTTTTGGGAGCCCCGGAAGGTGGTGTTGGCTTTGGGCCCCCCAGCAGCGGGGGGCCCCCGGGAGGGTTGGGTTACTCTAGGCTCCCCAGCGCGGGGAAATCCCCTGGGGGGTGGTGTTGGCTCTATGGCTCCTCCCAGCTGGGGGGCCCCCGGATGGGGTGTTGGCTCTATAGACCCTCCACAGTTTGGGGGGCCCCTGAGGGTGGTGTTGGCTCTATGGACCCTCCAGCAGCTGTGGGGCCCCTGGATGGTGGTGTTCAGTCTGCCTGTGATACCAGGACCTTATTGAGTCCCTCTCACCTCTCCAGCTGTTGTTCGGGCTGCACGTGTCGGGGACTCTCCTGCATGTAACCACAGAGGGCAGTGATTGGCTAAGAATAGGAAAATTTTCTATTTTAGAGCAATTGAAGATTTTTTTAAAAAATCTTAAAAAATCCCTTTAATTTTGTAGATAGATTTGTTGCTCTATTTACAGATTGTAGCAAAAGTTGGGCTTTATAAATAAACAATGTTACAAAATATCCCCTCCCCCTCCCTAATAGAGGAGAAAGGATCAATACATTGCAGATGGTTTGGATCCAAATGCTCAGGTAAAAAGCTCTTATGAGTGGAGAGGCGCTGGAGAGCCAGAGGAGCGGGGCTGTGTCCTAAAATAAAACCCTCAGACACTCGCATCATCTGTCGTCAACCAGGAAGCCTGAGCTCACATGACCTGGGTAGGAGGTGCGGGTCCTCGGGTGCATCTACAGCATCTCGGAAAAGTAAGTACACCCCTCACATTTCTGTAAATATTGTATCATATCTTTTCCTGGGACTGAGGATCTGACCCTGATATAATGTAAAGCAGTCAGTGCCCGGCTTGTATCACAGGGGGATGGGGTGTCCCCAAAATAACACAACCATCAGTGACAGCAAAAGTGAGTACACCCCTAAGTGACAGCAAAAGTCAGTACACCCCTCCCATTATATACAGTATCTCAGAAAAGTCAGGACACCCCTCACATTTCTCTAACTATTGTATTATATATTTTCCTGGGACAACACTGAGGATCTGACACTTTGATACATGTAAAGTAGCATGCCGGATGTATCAACAGGGGACATGGGTGTCCCCAAATACTCAACACGCATCAATGTAGAGAAAAAAGTGAGGACACCCCTAAGGGACAGCAAACGTGAGTACACCCCTAAGAGACAACAAAAGTGAGGACACCCCTAAGAGATAACAAAAGTCAGGACACCCCTAAGTGACAACAGAAGTGAGGACACCCTAAGAGACAACAAAAGTGAGTACACCCCTAAGGGATAGAAAAAGTGAGGACACCTCTAAGTGACAACAAAAGTGAGCACACTCCTAAGGGACAGCAAAAGTGAGGACACCCCTAAGTGACAACAAAAATGTGGGCACCCCTGAGTGAAAATGGACAAACTGTGCTCAAAGTGTCAGTTTTTTGTGGCCGCCATTATTTTCCAGCGCTGCCTTAACTCTCTTGGGCCTGGAGGTCACTAGAACTTCCCAGGTTGCAGCCACTGGAATCCTCTTCCCTCCTCCATGACGACATTGCGGAGCTGGTGGGTGGTAGAGACCTTGTGCTCCTCCACCTTCTGTTTGAGGAGACCCCACGGATGCTTCATAGGGTTCAGGTCTGGAGACGCTTGGCCAGTCCAGCACCTTCACCCTCAGTCTCTTTAGCAAGGCAGTGGGGTCTTGGAGGTGTTTGGGGTCGTTATGTTGGATACTGCCCTGTGGCCCAGAAGGGAGGGCATCATGCTCTGCTTCAGGAGGTCACAGCACTTGTTGGCCTTCATGGGAAACACACTTGTCTCTGTCCTCCTCACCTGGTGCTGCCACACACGCTTGACACCATCTGAACCAAATAAGTTTGTCTTGGTCTCATCAGACACAGGACATGTTTCCAGTAATCTATGTCCTTAGTCTGCTTGTCTTCAGCAAACTATTTGGGGCTTTCTTGTGCATCATCTTTAGCAACACTGCCTCCACCCCATTTACACCTGAGACATAACACTAACAAGTCACATGACACCATGGAGGGAAAATGGCAAGTTGGGCATGATCCCCTCCCTTCTGGGCCACAGGGCAGTATCCAACATGACCCCAAATACTTCCAAAACTCTCACTGCCTTGCTAAAGAGAATGAGGGTGAAGGTGCTGTTTCTGACTTTTTTTTATGTCTTTATACTTTTAAAACAATTTTTTCATGTACTTTTCCCCCCCCAAACCAGGGCCCTTTTTCTTGTACACTTTTGTTAGTAAATATTCCCAGAATATTTTACAAACTGGTTCGCCCATGAAATGTGGAAAGGGTGTAATAGGAAAGGGCCCAAACATGGCAGCCATGGAGGCTTCATCACTCTGATTCCAGCCTTTTAACCCACATGATAAAAATTGAAAAAAACCTAAAGGGATTGAATCAAAACCGGGGTAAACCGGAAAAAAAGGGCCAGCCGCACTTTAAACCCACATAAATTTACAAAGCTAGAAAAAAAAAAAGAAAAAAAAAATTTTTTATTGTCCCTTTGAACCCTTTATCCTGATACCTGGACATCTCATATAAAAAGTAAAAGGAAAATGTGCAAAAACCTGGGGCCTTTCCGTATACAGTGTTTATGGAGCAAGTGGTAAAAACCTTTGGGGATTCCTTATATAGTAAATTTTGGGAAGCATGCTGGTATAAACAGGGGATCTCCGAAATTTTGTTATTGGAGCATTGCTGGTAAACCTGGGGATCTTTTGATAAAGTGTTTATGGAAGCATGCTGGTAAAAACCTGGTGACCCTCCTCAAATATAGTGATTTTGGAGCTTGTTTGGGGGTAACCGGGAAACCTTTTCTTGTATATAGGATATGGGGGTTTCCCCTGGTATAACCCGGGGATCTTCTATAAAAAAGTGATAGGAGCATGCTGGTAAAAAACCGGGGGAAACCCCTTTTGGTATTAATTTAAGGTTTGATTTTGGAGCATGCTGGTAAAAACCGGGGGTTTTCGTATATAGGATATGGGCAGGGCTGGAAAAAACCTGGGGTTTCCCCAATATGGGTGATATGGAGCAGTGGTAAAAAACCCCTTTTTGGGCCTTTTATCCTTTGGTTATAAAAGTGATATGGAGCATGTTTGGTTTAACCCTGGGGGAAAATTCATGTTAAAACCTTGGGGTTTGATTTGGGAGCATGCGGGGTATAACCGGGGGATCTCCTGTAAATAGTGATACTCTTTTATTAAAGATGAAAACATACACCTTTTTTCCTTACAAAAATTTAAAAAAGTTACAAATTAATTATGACCCTGGGCGGGGTTAAGTCCCATCCCTTTCCATTCATAAAAAAACCTATTTAATTTTACTTTTAAATACCCCTGCTGGCCCCCCCCTAATTAAATGTCCCCAAAAATATATACACTATTTACAAATAAACTATTTACAATACACAATAATATAATAATTCCATCAAATATTTTCCCCAAACCCCAATCCCCACGGGTTTCCTTATACCTGAGTTTCGGGTTTCCCCATGGGTTGTTTATAAAAAAGTGGGGCCGACCTTTTTCCCCCCCCCCCAAATAAACCACCCCCCCAACCTTTCTGTTTTTTTTTTTTTTTTTTTTTTTTTTTTTTTTTTTTAAAATTTAAAACCTATATATACATAAAATATTTCATTACCTTTCTCCTGAAAAAATTTTTACCCACCCCCAGCCCCCAAATCCCCACAGTTTTATCCCGGGAATTCTGGTTCCCAAAAGGTCCAATGTTTCAGTTCAGTCACCCCCCTTTTAAATCAGGTTAATCTTTTTTCCCCACAACTTTTGGAAAAAACAGACTATAGATCCTTCCCCAAAAAAAACCCCGGAAAATTCACACACTCCCCAAATAGATAAAATAACGGGGAGGGGAAAAAGTTTTTGTTCAAGTCCCCCCCTCTCCTCAAGGGGAAAAGACCCCCCTTTCCACTGACCCATTTTCCCGGAGGGGGCATTTTTTAGCCTTTTCCTTTTTTCCCAGTTTTTTTTGGGGAAATCACCCGGGCCAATTTTAAAAAGCCCAGTATTTTTAATTTGGGTCCCCGGGGGGCACGGGGAAAGGGTGTCCGGGAAGGTAAAAAGTTGGTTTTTTTTCCGTTCCCCAAACCCAAAAAGGACTTTCCCCTTTTTTTCCCCCGTTGATTTTGGACCCAATGTCTCCGGAAAATTTTTTAATTTCCCGCCACCCCAACCCAATTTTCCCCCTTTCCGGGAGGAAAAAAACAAAAAAGAGTGCCCGTCGTCCGAATGGGGCCAGGGCCCCTCAAGGGGGGGCCGGGGGCCCCCGCGGGCCCCCAGCCCCCCCCCACAAGGGTTCCCCCCCAATCTACCCCTTGGGAAGGAAAAGGGGGTCGTCCAAACCGTTTTTTTTGCAATGGGCTCAGGGAAAAGCCTGACGAAACACCGGGGGACCCCCCCTCGATGGGGGCCGACCAACCCCCCCCCGTTCAAAAAGGGGGAAAAGTTCACCCCCTTTTTTTACAGTTTTTTTACCCCTTTTTCCGAAACCCCCCCCCCCCCCCGGGCAGACCATTTCTCAAAAAGAGTGGACCAGGAAAACCCCATGGTTTGATTTTCGTTTCAAAAGCTTTTTCCTGACCCAGGGACAGGGTAAACCCCCTTCAATGGCCTCCCCTCCCCCGCCCCAAAAAGCTCCCTAAAACCAAGGACCGCACTAAGGGTTTGCTGCCGACCGGGAAGGGAAAACAGTGCGGGGGCCCAGAAAAAGGGAACTCTGAGGAAAATTTTTTTATCACCCAAATTAAAAAAAGCATTTTTTCCCGGGATTTTTCTGTCCCACATTAAAGTAGCGCTATGGGGCCCCAAATTTCTCATGGGGGGCGGTTTCCTTCCCCTTTGCAGTAAAATTTTAGAGGACCGTTCTTTGACCTGGGCGGGAGAAACCGGGGGGATAAGCATTTATTTATGACCTCGGTCAAGAGGAAAACCCAAAATGCCCTTTAAAAGGGTTTGAAAAAATCAATGTTAACCAAATCCGGCCCCGGGGGTCCTTGGGGGCCCAAAACCCTTTAAATTTAGCCCCTCTACTTCCCCCTTTCTTTGATCTTTTGCCTGCAAAACCCTTTCAAAAGGGGGCTTATCCGGGCTGGGAATATTTTTCACCCAGAAAACCCGGGAACATTTTCTCGATTTAATTTTTCTCTTGCCCAAAAATGAAAGTAGAATGCCCCTAACGTTTTAAAGATCCTGAATGGGACTTCCTCAGAGAACCGGGTTACTACCTTTGGGCCCTCCCCCAAATTTTGCAAACTAACCAAACTTTCCTGCATTTCTTGAAAGGGTGGGGGGAGGGGAAACCCTGAAAAAAACCCCTAAAAAAAACTAAGGTTTGCGTGCCTTTAATGACACCCCTTAAAGAAAGGGTTTTTAAACCCTCTGGAGACCATCACGGGCACCTCCAGTCGGGGAACTAAATGTTCGAGTTTTTCTCTTCAGGCCCTCTGATAAAAGGGGGTTTAACCTTTTCCCAAGTTTCTAGGTTAGGGTTGGGGAAAAACCCCCGCGGGCCCTTTCCCCCTTAAATTTTTCCCCACCACTCGATTTACTATTTCAAAAAGCCCCAGTAAAGGAATCTGACTTGCAAAAAACCTTAAAAATTTTTGTCTTTCCCCAGTCCTTCCAGGAGTGAAGAATTAAGTTTTCCAAAAAACCCTTTCCCCATCGGGGGCCCCCTTGAAACTTTAAAAGAAAACAAAAATTTTTTTAAAAGTGGTCGGGGAATTTAAAACCTCTGTCACCTTACGGGGGCCCAACGGAGCCCTTTCCTTTAAAAAAAAACCTACCCTACCCCAACCTAATCCCCGTTTATCTCTAATAGGGGGGAAACCCTCTGGGGGCCTTTGGGAGTGCCTGATGGGGAAAAATTCCACCAGGCGGGGGCCTTTCCACAAACTATTTACTAATTACACGCCATAGGGCCCACCTCGGGCCCTTTCCCCCTTTCCCCTGAATTCCTAGGGTGTTAAAATTTTCCCGCCAAAGATGATTTTGGGCTAAAAAAAAGGGAAAGGCTTAATCCCCCAAAAGAGACTTTTCCCTCTAAAAACGCAATCTGGGGGCATGGGTTTTATGAGCCTAAACCCTGCCCTTTCCCGGGGAAACATTTTAAGTTCGGGGACACCCCCCCTTTTCCGGCTCGTTCACCCGTCTGCTTTAAAACCCTGGGGTAAAAAAACCGCCCCCCCGGGAAAAGGCTCGGCAGCAAGAGACCAGTAAAAAGGGCCCGGGCTCCCCCAAATTCCCCCTTTTTGGGTTCCTCATATCTGCCTGATCTTTAAAATTTTGGTTTTTTTGCAAAAAAGGAAAAAAAACACTTCAATACGGTTTGAAAAAATCAATGCCAATTTTCCCAACTTTTAAGTTTTTAAAACGCGGCCCCCTTTAAAAAGGGCCAGCGCAAGGGAGCCCGTGCCCCAAAAATTGATGATCGGGGGGCCTCGCCCAGCCTTCTTTTCCCGATGCCTCCGTCATTTCCCTCATAGCCCCCCCGGGTTTTGTTTTTTCAGACTGATGGAGAAAATCCTTTTCCTTCCCCCAACCCCCTTTAAATCTATATTTTTCCACCATCCCCCCTTTTTCTTTACCCCCCCACCCCCCCCCCTCAAACCCTCTACCTTTCCTGGGTTTTTCCCTTTTCCCCGGATTTTTTAGAGCTTTTTTAGCCCCCAAAACCAGCCCCCAACACCCCGGGGGCCCCCTCCTCCCCTTTTCGGAAACCCCCACCCTTCTTTTTCCCTTTCCTCCCCTGAAGAAGGGGAAAGGTTTCCGACACGTGATCCCATTGGGGGGTTCGGTCAGGGGGGGGGGGGGGGGGGGGGTTTCCCCCTTTGTTTCCCTTTTTGCCGGCACCTGGTACTAAGGGAAAAAAAAAGGGGGATGGAGTGGTCCCCCACCCCAATGAGGTTAAAGGGCCCCAAAAATTGCCCTCCCCCTTCCCCCCTTTTTTGGGAACCCCGTTGCGTGGGCCGCTTCTCCCTTTCCTCCCCCCACTCTCTGAGTAAATCAAATTTCTGGGGGGCGGCCTTTCCTCCTTTTTTACTCTATCCTCCAAGTCCCCCTCCTCCAGTCCACTCCCCCCTTGGGGCCTCAGATTTTTGGGCCCCCGGGGTTAAAGATCTGGGAAACCCCCCCCCGGCATGGGCCCCTTGGGGCCCCCTCCCCTCCATTCTGGGGGCCCTCAAAAAGCCTCAGCGTGCAAATCTTTTTCGTTCTTTTATCTTTGGGCCCCCTTCCCCTTTAAACCATTGCCGTTTTTACCTTCACCGCCTTTCCCCCCAAATTTGGCCCTCTGGCCTCCCTCCCCTTCCCCCCCTTAAAGAGGACATCATTTTGGGTGAAAAAAAGGAGGGCAAACCCGGGAA
This sequence comes from Phyllomedusa bahiana, assembly GCA_025379985.1. Classification (NCBI taxonomy): domain Eukaryota; kingdom Metazoa; phylum Chordata; class Amphibia; order Anura; family Hylidae; genus Phyllomedusa; species Phyllomedusa bahiana. The sequence goes on along the minus strand of JAODAL010080055.1, from coordinate 3,836 downwards.
GGGGGTTGCCCGGGGTCCCCACAAAATTTTTGCGGGCGAACCCCTACCACAAAATGGGGCCCTGGTACCTACCCCCCCAAAACATTGCCCCATACCTGCCCAAAAATTTTTGGCGCACTAAAATGTTTTGGGGGGTCCCAAAAAACCCTTTTCCCGAGCTTTGGCTCCCCCTGGTAGAAGACCAGGTTTAGGAAAATTCTTCCCAAAAAGCGGGGGGGGATGGGAAAAGGGGGTGACGGTGTTTACCTGAGATTTTTTGAGTTTGGGCCCAAAAAAAGCCCGGGCCCCTGACCAAATGCCATTCATCCTGATCAAAAGGGGGTTTTCTTTGTGACCTTCCGTACCTACTTGGCCGGGGTTTTTTTCCGTTTCCCAACGTAAAAAGGAGGGGGAATTTGTTACTGGTCAAAAGGCCCACTTTCTTAACATTTTTTTTGGGGGGGAAATTTGTTTGGGGCCTTCAAAATCCTGCCACTCGGCCCCAAATATTTCCCTTAACCTAAAAATTCCAAGACCCAAAAGAGTTCAAAACCCGGCCCGAAACGAAGCAAAATTCGTAAAATCGGGGGCCCCAAAAAAGGGGGGAAAATCGGGGAAAGTTTGGCCGGGGCTCCCCCTGCCCCTGCCTTTTCCTGGGAAGGGGCGGGAGCCCTTCCCTCCCCCAACCCAAAAAAAAAGGGAAATGGGATCTCCCTCCCTTCTAAATTTGGACCGACTCCCCCCCCTTTTCCTTTAAGGGCCTCCAAAAAGCGACGCTGTTTTTTTCTTGGGCCCCCTGTTCCCGGGGCAGCAACTCAGAACCCCCCCCCCCCCCCCCCCGGCCCCACAACGTAATAATCCTCCTCCCCCCCTTGTAAAAAAAGGGCAAAAGGGCCCCTGGTGGGCCGGAGGGGGGGGGGGGCCCAGCGCCCCCCCCCCTTTTAACAATTTTAACATTGTTTTTTTTACCCTTACATTTTTTTTTTTCGGGAAACCCCTTTTCCTATTCCCACCCCCTTTTTCCCTTTTCTTATTAAAACCCCCACCCCCCCCTTTTTTTCTTCCCACTTTCCCCCCCAATTTTTAAACCCCCGCATTCTCCCCCCAACATTCATCGCATTTTTTGCTTCTTCGTCTTTCTTCCCTCCTCCCCCCCCCTCTGCCTCCTCTTTTTTTTACCTGGACCAGCCCCATTTTAATATTTTGTCTGTTCCCCCAAAAGGGGAGGGGGAGGGTGAAATTTAGATTGACCTTTGGGGGATTCTAGTGAAAAATTTTGTTTAGTAACATCCCACCTGGATCTCCCTCGCCCTTTATATCCTGACTTCCTTTTTCCGTTTTTCCCCCAACCCCAAATGGGGCCCCCCGGGGGCTGCTTTTTGGGTTTTGGGGGGACCCCATTTTCCTCCGGGTTTGGGATTCTTGAAGAGGTTTTTGGGGGGAAAACCAAATCATTTCGGGGGGGAAAACCCTTTCCATTTGTTATTTGGGGGACTCCTGAAAGGGGATTTGGGTTTAAACCCATAAAAAAATTTTTTTTTAAAGGTTGGTTGTTTCGTCTTTCTTCCCCCCCCCCTCTTTATCTCCATTTAAATCCATAACCCTTTTTCTTGGGTTGCTTTTTCCTCCTCCTCCTCATCTTTCACCCCAAAATTTCTTTCCCCCCCCTTTTTCCCCCCCTTTTCTGCTTTTTTTTTAAAAAACAGCTGTCGTTAATTTTTTTTTTCCCTTTAAAAATGGCCCAAACCTATTTTTAAAGAAAAAGGGTTTTTTCTTCCTTGTTAATTTTTTAAATTTTTTCCCTCCCTTTAACAGTTTTTATTTTTTTTTTAACGGTTTTTTTTTTCCTTGTGGGGGTTTTTTAAGCTTTAATTTTTGTGTTTTTAAATTTTTCTTTTGTAATTTAATTTTTTTCCCTTCCTCCTTTTTTCATATTCCTTAAAAGCAAAAGGGCTACCGAGCCCCAAAAATTTTAACACCCTTTTAAATCTGGTCCCAAAAAAGTACCCCATTTTTTTCATTTGAGCGGGGGCCCTAGACCCCCCCTTTCCCCTTTCCTAAAGGTTTTAGCTGGGTTTTTCTTTTGCTCATTTGAAAAATTTTTGGGTTTAAATTTTCCGGGCAAACTGGGGGGTTTTCCCCTCTTGAAGGGGGTATTAAAACTGTTATTGGGTTTAAAGCTTTATTGAGGGTTTTGGCAGGGATTTGCTTCGTTTGGTTTTATCCCCCACCACGCTTTTAATTTCCCAAAATTCTTACTTGTTGTTACACTCTTACTTGTTGTTACACTTGTTAACAAATTTTTTGGGGGGAAAACAAAAGTATTTTTTAAGGGTTTTTCCCCCTTTCTTTTCCACCCCCCTTCCACTTGCCGGTCCCGGGGCAGGGGCTTGCTCCCACCCCTTTTGACTTACTGGGTTTGAGCTGCTACCCACCGGGGGCCCTGGAGAGAACAGAGGTCCCCCAGCCCATAAAACCCCGGTCAAATCTCCTTAGCAACCACCGATGCCGTCGCCGCCGTTTCTTTTCCTGTATCCACAGCTAACGTTGTTGTCTGGCTTGGGCCCGGGGGGAACCTTGCCCCTCCTGCCTCATCCCAAATTTTTAGGTAGGATCCTTACAGGTAAGGGCGAACCGGCAAAAATGGGTTTCAGGGAGAGGGGGACAGGGATTCACTTTTGGCCCACTCGGGGTCTCCCGACAGTTCCCTCCCAACCCCCGCTAAATTTCTGCATTGCCATCACGGGGTTTTCCCCCCTTGCTCTGCGGGCTGGACACTTAAACGATCCACAGGGTAAGCTCCTGCCTTCTATGGCTGGATCACTGGTGCCTCATTATCCCTGCTCCCCCTTGAATCTGTGCACTTTTCACCTCTGTTGTGTGTAGAGGTAACCTGAGCTGGCGGGGCCGGGGAAGGCCCCCTTAACCCTTTCCCTTAACCAAAAATCCCCCTAATGGGGGGGCCCCAACCCCCCCCCCTTTTTACCCCCCCCTTTGGCGGGTTTCCCCCCCCTTAAAAATCCCCCCTTTCCATTTTTTAAAGGGCCCAGGGCCAGGGGAAAAGGGGAACCCAACCCAGGGCCCCCTTGAACCCCTTAAAAAGTTTCCTTTTTCTTTTTTTTCCCCTGGGGGGGGGCCTTTTTCCTTTTTTTCCCCCTTCCCCCGCTTTCCTTTCCCTATGCTATTGCCACGATCTCTGCGGGGTTCCCCCTTTGGGGGACTCCCCGGGGGATTTTGGGGAAACCATTTTACAGGCGGGTTTCCCCCCCGGGCCCGTTTTCTCTGATCCCAATCACCCCCCCTTTCCTGGCCAAAACATGAGTACTTAGCCCCAAGAGGTTTTCCAGGGGGGGGAGAGGGGCCCTTAAAAAGCCCACCCCGTTAAAGGGGGACAGTTTCCCCCCCCCAAGGCAGGAGGGAGAAGTTTTCCCCCCCACAGCAGTCACGCAAAAACCCCCGCCAAAACTAGGGCACCCTCCCCCCACAACGTGTGTGAAACTGGGCCTCATTTCCTGAATAAGGGGATTGGATAAAATGCGGGGTTAAAACCCGGGGGATCTCCGTATAAAGGAAAATGGAGCTGTGGTATAACCGGGGGGAATTTCCCCCTGTATTATTTAAAAGGGCCCCAATATGGATAAACCTGGGCCCCCTGAATAAAGGATATTGCATGCGGGAAAAACCCTGGGGAACCCCGGTTATAGTGTTTTGGGGCATGCTGGTAAAAACCGGGGGAATCTCCTGTATAAGTGATATGGGGCATGCTGGTAAAAACTGGGGGATCTCCTTATATTTTTATATGGGCATGCGGAAAAAACCCCGGGGGGGTCCCTTTGAATATGGGAAAAGGGGCCAGG
>JAODAL010080054.1:0-12369 GCA_025379985.1 Phyllomedusa bahiana | reverse complement strand
TTTTCAATTACCCCATATTTTAATATAATCTACCAATATTATCTAAAAATTTTCCACCCCGGCCCTTTAAAAGCCCCCTTTTCCCCAAACATTTTAAGGTGGTGTGGGTAAGCCCAAGGCGCCGCGGAGTAGTCTTATTGGTTGGAAAGCAGTTTTGCCCCGCCCCCCAAAACTGTACATAAGAGCCCCCCCGGGAAGACCCCTTTCCTTTTAAATGTGAGTACTTGGGCAGTGCATTTGCCCTCTCATGATGCTTTAGGGCCCCTTTCTCAGAGCACCCCACGGATTTCGTATTGAAAAATTAGTCCGAGAGATCAATCCTCAGCTGTTCCCTCAGTTCTGGAGCTTCGTAAGGTTTTTTTCAGCCCCCCAGTGAATCTACGACTCCCAGGACCCTAAACCCAGGGTTTTTGTTTAACAGGAGCGTGGCCGCCTTGAATTTGGGCCCACCTCAGGTCCCATTTAAAAATGGAAATTTTCCCAAAAAAAAGTAGTAAAATACTGAGTGGCCCATGAGGTGGGGAATAAAAGGGAGTAGCTTATCCTGGGTGTGCATCTCCAAGTTCAAAAAAATGTAAGTAGTATTAGTTTTGGGTTTAAGGTTGGGAAAGCCCGACTGAGAGTGTGAGGAGAGAGGCCCCCTTATTGGGCCGGTCTAGGGTGTCAGAGAAGGAGACTTTTAAAGTCCCCTCCTCAATCAGATTGAGGCGGGGTAATCGGGGACTTTGGCAGTACCCTTTTTAGGGAATTTAATTTGGGAGCATTTGGGGGGAGCATACAAGTTGCAGAGGGGGAATATAGGGGAAACCTCGGAGCCTTCCTTATAAAATTACTTTGAGACTTTTCATCCAGTCATTTTTTAAAACCGGGCAAGGGACAGCTGCGAGATAAAATTTTGGGCCACTTCCCCTTCTTCCAAAATTTGAAAAACATTGATGAGGGAAAAAGCGCCTTACAAAGGAGAAATTGCCCTCTTGGTTGAAGTGCGTCTCCTGTATAAATGCAATATCTGCATTTAATGATCTCAATTCAGAACACAGGAGACGCCTCTTAACATCAGAGTTAAGCCCCTTGACATTGAGTGATATGAACTTAACCATTTTCTAAAGGAGCGACCCCTCTAAAGCCCTTATAGCACAACTCCTAGCTCATGAAAGTGAGTGATAACCCACGTACATCTTCGAAATGATTCCCAGAGGGACAATGCCACAAAAGATACAAAAGGATGGGGGGGGGGGGCAGACACCACATTACAGACTACAACAAGAAATATATAAGTCATGAATACTTCAATGCAAAACGCCCCAAGGTTGGGCAACATTTTTATGATTACCAAGGCCAAAAATTTCCCAGTGAGGAAAAGGCCAAAGATGGTGTAATGGGTAAAAAAGTACCTCCCATGTGGAGCCCCCAGTGAGAGCGGCTCGCCGAGAATATTAAGTTTCACATGTTACTTGTAGAAAAGGAGGAGAAAAAGAAGAAAGAAGTGGAGGGGGGGAGGAAAGAGAAGAAAAAAAAGGGGGGAGAGGATAGGTAAGGGCAAGAAAGGGGAAGGAGGAGATGAGGGACGGTTGGGATGGATGGATAAGGAGGAGGAAAGGGAAGAGAAAAAAAAAGGGGGGGAAAGGAAGGAACAAGCAAATTCTACATCATCATTTGTTGGCTAATAAAGCTGTAAGCGATTTTCTTGTAAAAACTTGAAAATGACACCCTGGCATTGGTGTAACTGTCCTATTGGGACCCTAAACACTTGGAACCAAGAAAGCATAGGTTATTACAAGTCAGCCCAGGCCCTTTGGTGAGTGGGCTACAGTGGAAGATTTAGGAGAAGAGGAATGCTTGCGTCTACTCTGGACCCGATTCCAGAGAGGAGCTGGGGCCGGATCCGGAGACTCGATTTCCCAGTCCGGAATGTCCGGCTTGTCAATTTCCAGTTCCGAGCAGAAAGTAGGAAGGTCCGCATAAACTTTGAGCACCGTGGATCTTCTATTCCTAGTTGCTATAAGTGAAAAAGGGAAACCCCACCCATATAGGATTTTATGCTCTTTCAAGGACATAAGGAGGGATTTCAGACATCTACGCTTTTGGAGTGTGATCCATGATGGATCTGGGTACAGCTGGATTGCAGCTCCCTCATAATCCACCTCCTTCCGGGATCTTGCCTTGACCATAATTTTTTCTTTGACAACGAAGTCATGGACACAACATATTACATCTCTCGGCTGGCTTGTCGTATTTTTGGGTCTTAGGGCACGATGGGCTCTATCTAGTTGGATACGATGGGTCCTTAAAGATAGCATTTAAGATAGCATGCAAGTCCTCCCTGTCCTTGGGCTCTGGGATGCCCTTTATTCGGATATTTTTTCTCCTTCCCCTGTTGTCTAGGTCCTCAATGTGGCGAGAGGTCTCCCTCAGGGCCCTGGCTTGTTTATTAACTGTTAGCTGCAATTGTGATATATATCTCTGGGTGTCATCGTGGGCCTCCTCTACGGTATCCACTCTGTCCGCCATATGGGTAAGATTCTGTTGAATCGAGGCAATCTCTACTTTACATGCTTCCTTCACCTCAATAACCATGGCTTTAAAATCCTCTTTGGTCGGGAGGCTTTGAATTTACGCCTTCCAATCTATTTCTCCAGCTGGCATCTGTGAATCCCTCTCCTCCTCCCCGTGACTCTGCCTCTGCAGTAAGGGCCAGGAATCCTCTGTAAGCTCCACATGTGAAGGTGAGGAGGTTGAGCACGCTGCCTCCTCTGGTGGGACAGGCTGGGGTGTAACTTTAGACAATGTCATGTCTGTAAGCCTCCTCTGTGAGCCAATGTTTTTCAGCTGTTTAGACATGGTGAAGTAAGTCCCCTCAAGCTAGGTGGAGCACCCCAGGGGATTAATAGATAGCTGAGTCCAAATGGCGCAGTTTAAGGTCAGGCGGTACCTAATTAGACTGGAGGCACTATAAGGTGGCAATAGGTTAACTGCTCAGAGGGGGAGTCCCAGAAGGTGCAAAGTATGGTCCCTTAATGCCCAGGGTTCAGTTTATGGGCGTATGGCAAGGTATTGAGCCCAAAAACAGTGGGTGTCCCCAGTACCTGGTCAGATGAGGACTGGGCAGGGTGCAGTGCAATAACCCGCCGGGAGCACACCGCTGGATGGAATGGCAGCGCAGGTACCTGAGTCCAGGAGCTTCTGCGAGTAGCGGAGCGGACGCTGTGGTGTCGGAGATCTGCAGCGTCAATCCCCGAGAGATGTAGCCAGAGAAAGACATGGGGCAGGTGGCTCCCGTTAGCTGGGGACAAAGGCAGCTCGCTGCTTCTTCTGTGTGCTCTCGGGCTGCGCCACGTGTTGTCTCCCTGCAGGCTGCGCCTGAGTCACGCTCTCAAGGGTCCACTGCGTCTTCTATGGGAGCTACCGCTCACTCGCCTCAATTCCGGAGCCCGTAATACCACCCGGTAAGTTCTGGGGCAATCAGGGACAAATGCCTGGACGTTGGGAACTGTGGATGCTAGGGGTCAGCAAGATTAGCCGCGATATTCTCGGCGAGACCGGCGGAGCTCAGGGATTAGGCAACCATCTTGGGCACCAGCCGGACACGACCCTCTTAAATCTGGTTTTGAATGCCATTGCAGTTCTCTCCCTAAGGTGGTTTCCCCTTTCCACCTTAATGAGGACATAGTGCTCCCCTCATTTTGTACCTCTCTCTCGCATCCTGTGGAGGGGTCTCTGAATTGTTTGGATGTTGTCAGGGCCGTTTGTATCTACCTCACTGCCACTGAATCTTTCGGTGTTCCAATTCCATTTTTGCCATTTCAGAGGGCCCGCATAGAGGTTTGGTGGCCTGTAGGGCTACCGTTTGCAAGCTGGATTCGGTCTACAGTCTTGGAAGCCTACCAGTCCAGGGTTGAATCTCTTCCATTGTGGGTCACCACTCTGCATGGCTGTGACCTGAACTTCATTTCACACTTTACTAAGTTCTATCAAATCTGTACCTTGGCTTCGGCCGTAAGACTTTCAGGCAGCAGTGTGAAACCTGACTCTTATGGGTGTTAATTTTTTCTTTCTCATTTTTTACCCACCCTCTGGGACTGCTTTTGGACATCTCGGGGTGCTGTGTCCCTCAGTGATATTAACAAGAAACTTAGATTTTTATACTTACTGTAAAATCCTTTTCTCGTCTGATTCATTGGTGGACACATATCCCTCACTCTTATTTTGTCTTTTTTTATTCTGATTCTTATTTTTGACATTCTCACCTCGGAATCGCACTGTGGTTTATCCTTTCTGCTACAGTTTTTGTACCAACTGAGTAGGGGAGCCAACATGTTTGGTTTTCTAGAGTCAGCCTCAAAGGGTGAGGACCTATACTCAAGGTGCTGTCTCCCCCTCACCCACCCCAATGAATCAGATGAAAAAAGGATTTTATGTTAAGTACAAAAATCTGAATTTTGATATCTCCTTTCTTGGAGGACTCATCCTTGGCTTATTCTTGGAGGTTTGTGTCAAACACATCATCATTGTTATCTCCGAGGACACTGAACCTTCCAGGAGAGACCTCTACTGTAGATGGTTCCTTTGTCTTTACATCCGAATGTTTAAATAATTCCTGGTCTGATGACATATTTTTTTCTCCTTACCAGTTGGAAGCCATCTTCAATAGACTCCATGGTCTTTATGATTGTGCGGAGTGTTTATGTATAGAATAGACCTTTGCAGGTGCATCTGATACCTTGTTGACGGTCTCAATGATGGCAGGTGGTATTTTCTGTAGATTTATTTCAGAACAATCGCTATGTGCTCAACCACTCCATCTACTTTTACAACTTGTTCACAATATTCTTGCCCTCTGGTCTCTTTTGATGGGTTATCATATCCTTTATTATGTTATGCATTTCCAGAAATTGTGCCCATAGTATGTGCGCACGTTACAGGTGATATGTCCTGTGCAGGTGTCTCTTATGACCCAACTCTCTGCAAAGTGAGCATTTTACATGAGGGCAAGTAAAAACTAAGTTAATGCTCTGGCATCTGTGGCACATTCTGGGTTGTCCAGGGTAATAGCATATACCCTTGTCAGACCCTAAGCAAAAGACATTTGGTAGATGTCTAGTGACTCCCTGCTTTGTAGCCTCCATTGTAGATGTTGTCAGGATGACTGAGGATATAAAAATGTCTACTTAGCCAGAGCTGTAAGTCTGTTAGTGCTACCACCTCAGACTGCCAGAAAATTGTCAACTCCATGGTCATAGGCTTAGACAATAGGATGAGCTCCAGGTATCTTTGCGTCAGTTGGAGTTTAATATTTCCCAGAACAAGTCCGGGCTCTACAGTCATGGCCAAAAGTTTTGAGAATGATACAAATATTAATTTTTACAAAGTCTACTGCATCAGGTTTTATAATCACAATTTGCATATACTCCAGAATGTTATAAAGAGTGATCAGCTTAACAGCAATTAATTGCAAAGTCAATAGTTGCCTAGAAAATGAACTTTTTCCCCCAAAAGACATTTCAACTTCATCGCAGGCCTGCCTTAAAAGGACCAGCTAACATCGTTTCAGTGATTGCTCCATAAACACAGGTGTGGGTGTTGATGAGGACAGGGCTGGAGATCAATCTGTCAAGATTAAATAAGAATCACACCACTGGAAACTTTAAAAGGAGGCTGGTGCTTGGCATCATTGTTTCTCTTCTGTTAACCATGGTTATCTCTAAAAAAAAACACGTGCAGTCATCATTGCACTGCACAAAACTGGCCTAACAGGGAAGAGTATCGCAGCTAGAAGGATTGCACCTCAGTCAACAATCTATCAAGGAATTCAAGGAGAGAGGTTCCATTGTTGCCAAAAAGGCTCCAGGGCGCCCAAGAAAGACCAGCAAGCGCCAGGACCGTCTCTTAAAAGTGTTTCAGCTTCGGAATCGGGCTACCAGCAGTGCAGAGCTTGCTCAGGAATGGCAGCAGGCAGGTGTGCGTGCATTTGCACGCACTGTGAGGCGGAGACTCATGGAGCAAGGCCTGGTGTCAAGGAGGGCAGCAAAGAAGCCACTTCTCTTCAGAAAATACATCAGGGACAGACTGATATTCTGCCAAAGGTACAGGGAGTGGACTGCTGAGGACTGGGGTAAAGTCATTTTCTCTGACGAATCCCCTTTCCGAATGTTTGGAACATCTGGAAAACAGCTTGTTCGGAGAAGACAAGGTGAGCGATACCACCAGTCTTGTCTCATGCCAACTGTAAACATCCAGAAACCATTCATGTGTGGGGTTGCTTCTCAGCCAAGGGAATCGGCTCTCTAACAGTCTTGCCTAAAAACACATCCATGAATAAAGAATGGTACCAGAATGTCCTCCAAGAGCAACTTCTCCCAACCGTCCAAGAGCAATTTGGTGATCAACAATGCCTTTTCCAGCATGATGGAGCACCTTGCCATAAAGCAAAGGTGATGACTAAATGGCTCAGGGAACAAAACATAGAGATTTTGGGTCGATGGCCTGGAAAAAATCCCAGATCTTAATCCCATTGAGAACTTGTGGTCAATCATCAAGAGACAGATGGATAAACAAAAACCAACAAATTGTGACAAAATGCAAGCATTGATTGTGCAAGAATGGACTGCTATCAGTCAGGATTTGGTCCAGAAGTTGATTGAGAGCATGCCAGGGAGAATTGCAGAGGTCCTGAAGAAGAAGGGTCAAAACTGCAAATATTGACTTGCTGCATTAACTCATTCTAACTGTCAATAAAAGCTTTTGTTAATCATAATATGATTGCACTTGTATTTCTGTATGTGGTAAAAACATCTGACCAACACACAAAAAAACCAGATGGCAACAGATCATGTGAAAATATAATATTTGTGTCATTCTCAAAACTTTTGGCTATGACTGTAAGCTTAAAGGGGTTTTCTCGCCATGCTATTTCACAGAGCCATAGCCATCTTCAAAATTACACTTCCTGCTTAGACTGTGGTTGGTTCTACAACAGTGATTGGCATATCAGCTCTGCTATTCCTAGCTACTCCTGTTACAGTGACATGAGTGCAGGAGGTTTATAATCAGTAGTGCACAAGTGCTTAGAGCTCTGCAGAGCTCTAAGGTGACGTCTACATGGCAAAAGTAAAATACAGTTGGATTCTGTTATAGAATCCAACCAGTATTTTACAACGATCCTCCTTTTTCTTTTTGTGTGCGGATTTTGTGGTTGCTTTTCAGCTGGCCTATATTAACAGTATTATAATCTGCCAGAAAAAGGTGGATTATACATATTACAATTTTTTTATTGGATTTGAAAATCCAAACTGTAGATTACAGCTTGGATTTTCTATTTCGGTCTATGGGGATGATTTACGGTCAAATTTTTGGCAAATTCTAAATACTGAATCTGCATAAAACCTGCATATAAACCAGTGCCGTGTAGACATAGCCTAAGGGTTAAAACTTGTCATTAATTTAGATAAACTCCTGTGTTAAATATAAGACTCAACAGGGTGTAACTCACCATGGTCCTAAACAAAGAAAATCAGAACAGTAATGTATTTGATCTTCACTTACTATTAAAAGCTAATTATTACTATATGTTAAAAGCTAATTATTGTGGTGAAAAAAACCTTTACAAACCCCTGATGTCATAAAACCTGGTCATTGGCACATGGATTAGCAAATAGACCTCAGATGCATCTAAATGCATAACGTTTTTCAGAAGATCTCATCCTAAAAACTCCCTCATGGGGACGCCCCCTTTTCTTAGTCATGCCTCTACCCCGTTTCCCCGAAAATAAGACAGCGTCTTATATTAATTTTTGCTCCTAAAGATGCACTATGTCTTATTTTCAGGGGATGTCTTATTTTTCCACAAATAAATTATAGCATATAGGGTACTCTTTTATTTAATGTATTTATTAACGATATAGTGGAAGGGATCAATAGCACGGTTTCAATTTTTGCAGATGACACCAAGCTATGCAGGGTAGTGCAATCTATGGAAGATGCTCATAAATTGCAAGCAGACCTGGACACACTGAGTGCTTGGGCATTCACTTGGCAAATGGGGTTCAATGTGGATAAATGTAAGAATTTGCATCTGAGTAGAAATAATCCACAGGCATCATATGTCCTAGGGGGAGAAAAACTTGGAGAATCGCTTGTTGAGAAAGATCTGGGCGTTCTTGTAGATCATAGACTACAGAACAGCATGCAATGTCAATCAGCTACCTCTGGGGCAAGTAAGATATTGGCGTGTATTAAGAGGCATGGACTCGCGGGACAAGGATGTAATTCTACCGCTGTACAAAGCATTGGTACGACCTCACTTAGAATATGCTGTTCAGTTCTGGGCCCCAGTTTAAAGAAGAGATGTGATGGAGCTGGAGAGAGTACAAAGACGAGCAAAAAAACTTATAAGGGGAATGGAGCATCTTAGTTATGAGAAGAGGTTAGTAGAATTGAACTTATTTAGTCTTGAGAAAAGACGGCTTCAGGGGGACATGATTAATTTATATAAATATATAAATGGTCCCTACAAAAAGTATGGGGAAATATTCTTTCAAGTGAAGTCCCCTCAAAAGACAAGGGGACATTTCCTTCAACTAGAGAAAAAAGGATTCAGTGAAGAGCGTTCTTCACTGTAAGAACTGTGAATCTGTGGAATAGCCTGCCTGAGGAGCTGGTCACAGCAGGAACTGTAGAGAGTTTCAAGAAAGGCTTAGATACCTACCTGGCACTAAAGAATATTAATGCGTACGTAGCTATGTCAAATTCTGGATCCTGGCTGGTGGCGGCTCTGGGGTCAGAGATAGCGTCTCCACTGGAGCAGATTGATTCTTGCCTTGTGGGTTTCAGGGCATTAACCAGTGGTGAGGCTGGGCTTAATGTCCTTGTGTCTCTCCCTTCACCCACATTTTCCCCACCCTTGGTTGAACTTGATGGACACGTACTATGTAACTATACTAGTGTGTGTGTGTATGTATGTATATGTATATATATATATATATTATATATATATATATATTTATATATATATATATATATATAATATTTTATATATCTATATATATATATATATATATATATTAGTGCAGAGTCACAAACCATAGGATATATGTATGTAAAGGACATTTTATGGCAGCTGCAGTGACTTACTTCAAAGGATGGCAAATGTGACATGCTGGGACTTGTAGAACTAGAAGTTCCAGCATGCCCCATCAGCTGTCCTCGGAGATGTGTGTGTGTGTCAGTATCATTGCTCTGTTCTCCCCCCTCTTCCCTCTATTACTTATATGTACTTTCTGTCTCCTCTCCTGGGATGTTCAGGACCTGTGGTGACATCACAGTCACGTGACCTCCCTGCACAGGTCCTTCACCCCTATGTCCCAGGGCTGTTTCTCACTGCCCACCCTTAGGGACGACCCTGTGTATGTGGAGCTGCAGCAATGACTTCTGCTATGTCTTATTTTCAGGGGACGCCTTATATTGGGAAGTTTGAAAAAAATCGCACCATGCCTTCTTTCTGGGGATGTCTTATTTTCGAGGAAACACGGCACACAAAGTACACTGCTCAAAAAAATAAAAAGAAGACACAATGTAACTCCAAGTCAATCACACTTTTGTGAAATCAACCTGTCCAGTTATGAATCAACACTGATTGTTAATCAATTTCTCCTGCTGTGCAAATGTAACAGACAACAGTAGAAATGATAGGCAATTAGAAAGACAACCCCTATAAAGGAGAGGATCTACAGGTGGTGACCACAGATCGTTTCTATGTTCTCTTCCTTGTTGGCTGTTATTTTGGTCGCTTTTGCATTTTGTCATTTCTGTCAGCCCTAGAGATAGCATGAAGCGGTGTCTACAACCCACAGAAGTTGCTCAGGTAGTGCAGCTCATACATGGCACATCAATGCGAACTGTGGCAAGAAGGTTAGCTGTGTCTGTCAGCACAGTGTCCAGAGCAGCAGGTACCAGGAAACAGGTCAATACACCAGGAGAGGTGGGGCCATAGGAGGGAAACAACCCAGCAGCAGGACCGCTACCTCCTCCTTTGTGCAAGGGGGAACACGGGGAGCAGTGCCAAAGCCCTCCAAAATGATCTCCAGCAGGCCACTAATAGCCATGTGTCTGCTCAAACTGTCAGAAACAGACTCCATGAGGGTGGTATGAGGGCCCGACGTCCACAAGTTGGTTTTGAGCCTACAGCCCAACACCGTGCAGGGCAAGTGGCATTTGTCAGAGAACACCAAGATCGGCAGATTTGGCATTGGTGCTCTTTACAGATGAGAGCAGGTTACCACTGTGCACATGTGACAGAGTTCAAAGACACTATAGAAAATGTTCTGTTGCCTGCAACATCCTACAGCATGACCGGTTTGGCAGTGGGTCAGTATAGTATGGGGAGGCATTTCTTTGGGGGACCGCACAGCCTTCCATGTACTAGCCAGAGGTACCCTGACTACCATTAGGTACCAGGATGAGATCCTCAGATTCATTGTGAGACCATATGCAGGTGCAGTAGGCCCTGGGTTCTTTCTGATGCATGACAATGCTAGGCAACATGTGGTTGAAGTGTGTCAGCAGTTCCTACATGATGAAGGCATTAATGCTATAGACTTGCCTGCCCGTTCCCCAGACCTGAATCCAATCGAACACATCTGGGACCTAATGTCTCATTCCATCCACCAATGACACATTGCACCACAGACTGTTTAGGAGTTGACTGATGCTTTAATCCAGGTCTGGGGGGAGATTCCTCAGGAGAACATCCACTGCCTCATCAGGAGCATGCCCAGACATTGTAGGGAGGTCATACAGGCGTGTGGAGGCTATACACACTATTGAGCCTCATTTCTTTTTCTTGATGCATTTCCACTGAAGTTGGATGAATGTGAAATTAGATTTTTCACTTCGATTTTGAGCATCATTCCAAATCCAGACTTCCATGGGATACTAATTTTGATTGATAATTTTTATGTTTTATTGTTCTCAACACATTCCGCTATATAATGAATAAAGAATTGCAACTGGAATATTTCATTCATTGAGATCTAGTTTTCCCTTTATTTTTTGAGCAGTGTATTTTAAACTATGCCAGTACAAATTTTGCCAGAATTCTGCGGCAATTTGCCCCACTGAGTGCAGTGTGTTCAGCGTTACAACATCAATACAATTTAATGTGTTATTCCAGCAAATTATGTCTCAAATAGAAGAAAGAAAACTCAGACTCTAATTAAAAGGGAGAGCTTATTTGCATACTTTTTTTCCCAAAGAGGTACTGTATTAAAAGAACCCTGCCTACATTTAACTGGTTCTTTTCAGTGAAAATCAATACCCCCTTCTTGAGCTTAAAGGGGTTTTGCCCCCGGGGAATTGCGTGGGAAGCTTGCAAAGAAATAACAAACATTTTCCCCATTCATTATTATTTTTTAAAAATTCTCATGTTTTTTTTTAGCTGCTTTTTAGGATCCATTTTTTACAGCTGTCTCCAGGGGGATACGACCCGTGTGAGAGTTCTCACTCCTGGTCGCAATGTAGCATACCCCTTTTTCTCAGGCAGCTACTGAGTGTTCAAACCCAGGGCTGTCATTCTCCTCCCGTCCCCTGTCCTTTTAGTAATTTTTCAAAAGTGCAAAAAAATAAAAATGAAACCCCAAATTTAGGTTTGTGATTTGATAACAAGAAATAAAATCCCCGGTTTGGGTTTCCCGCAGGGATTTGACCCAAGACCCTTGTGCCGGGAGACAAAACTTTACCTTCGCTACTACAATGCTTTACAGAAAGACCTTTCTTTGACTACGAGAGGAAAGGTGGTGATGTCATCCTGCTGGGTAATGATATGATTTCAAACAAATCACCACGCCCCCCTTCTGAGCACCAGGCTGAGAGCAGGATACAGAAGGTATCAAATGAGATCGTGGCAAAACCCCTCTAAAGGCATCACTCTGGTCAGGCATTACTTTGCGGTATACTACACCTCAAAACAACTGTCTATAGATTGTTGACTCTTCCTTTAGTGGGAGTCTTGTTTTGCTAAAATGAGTTTTTATATTTTACCCATAGAACTTTGCCTGAAAATGAATCTCCACACACCAACTGAGACTTTTTAATGAGAATCAGCAAGCCCCTAGTAGTTTGGCTGCATATGGAATATTTTGCGCAGTTTAGGGCAGCGGAGTTTAAGAAATACTTTTGAAGAGCTGGAGCGGGTTTATCCCCTTAACCCCTTAACGACATTTGCCATACTCATACGGCAATGTCTGGTAGCTGTTCCAGCAAATTTTACGTTGGAGTCAAGGGTTTGCGCGTCACAGGCGGAAGCGCGCAAGATCGCGGGCATGGAACCGGCGGTATTTACCGCTGGCATCATGCGCACCGTCCGGGCCCGGGGTG
>JAODAL010080053.1:0-12370 GCA_025379985.1 Phyllomedusa bahiana | reverse complement strand
AAAGGGTTATCTCCGATTTTAACTTATTTTTTGGTCTTGTATAAAGAAACTGAGAATTATTGAGGAAAGCCTTCCAGCATCGCATAGTTGTCTGGAATACAGAGTTGCCTATTAATCATGCTGTGTCTTTAAAGGGGTTGTCTCACTACAAGGATTGATTTTTATGTTAATGATCTTGCAAAAAAAAGTCACTTTGCAATATGTGTCCATTAACAGTGTCCTACCTATTCCTAGATATCCCCTCGTGTATGGTAGTCCCCGGAGTCGATTGCTAAGGTCTTAACAATCGACTTGAGGCCTTAACAACTGGCTTAACAACCGACTAGAGTCCGCGGATTTCTAACTCTTATCAACTGACTTGTCTTGAGGCCTTAACAACCGGCTTAACGACTGTTAGCGACTTCACAACGCAGTAAATTATGTGTCCCCCCAGTGAAGGTAAAAGGGTCCCCCAGTAAGTTATACGTCCCCCAGTAGGTGGTTATATACTTTCTATATCTCCCAGTAGGTAGGTATATAGGCCGGTTATTGATCCCCAGCAGGTATATGGGCAGGTGATGGATCCCCTAGCAGGTATATAGGCAGGTTATGGATCCCTCTGTAGGTATATAGGCAGGTTATGGATCCCCCTGTAGGTATATAGGCAGGTGTAGGTCCCCCAGCAGGTATATGGACAGGTTATGGATCCCCAGCAGGTATATTGGCAGGTTATGGATCCCCCAGCAGGTATATTGGCAGGTTATGGATCCCCCAGTAGGTATATAGGCAGGTTTAGGTCCCCCAGCAGGTATATGGACAGGTTATGGATCCCCTAGCAGGTATATAGGCAGGTTATGGATCCCTCTGTAGGTATATAGGCAGGTTATGGATTCCCTGTAGGTATATAGGCAGGTTTAGGTCCCCCAGCGGTGATATGGACAGGTTTATGATCCACCAGCAGGTATATTGGCAGTTTATGGATCCCCCAGCAGTTATATTGGCAGGTTATGGATCCCCCAGTAGGTATATAGGCAGGTTTAGGTCCCCCAGCGGTATATTAGATAGCTTATAGGCCCACAGCCGTGTATATTATAGGTTAGGTTATAGGCCTCACAGCACATATGTAGGTAGATTATAGCTCCTCCCTGCACGTATATAAGTAGATAATAGCCCCCCTCCCTGCACAATAACAGTAGATAATAGCCCCCTCCCTGCACAAATAACAGTAGATAATAGCTCCCTTCCTGCACATATAACAGTAGATAATAGCCCCCCTCCCTGCACATATAACAGTAGATAATAGCATCCCTCCCTGCACATATAACAGTAGATAATAGCCCCCCTCCATGCACAAATAACAGTAGATAATAGCATCCCTCCCAGCGCATATAACAGTAGATAATCGCTCCCCTCCCTGCACATCTAACAGTAGATAATAGCCCCCCTCCCTGCACATATAACAGTAGATAATAGCATCCCTCCCTGCACATACAACAGTAGATTATACCTCCTCCCTGCACATATATAAGTAGATAATAGCTCCCCCCCTGCACATATAACAGTAGATAATAGTTCCCTCCCTGCACATATAAAAGGATAATATAGCCCCCTCCCGCACATATAACAATAGTAATAGCCCCCTCCTGCACATACAATAGATATAGCTCCCTCCCTGCACATATGACAGTAGATAATAGCCCCCCCTCCTGCACATATAACAGTAGATAATAGCCCCCCTCTCTGCACATATAACAATAGATAATAGCCCCTCCCTGCACATATAACAATAGATAATAGCCCCCTCCCTGCACATATAACAATAGATAATAGCCCCCCTCCCTGCACATGTGACAGTAGATAATAGCCCCCCTCATTGCACATATAACAATAGATAATAGCCTCCCAGCACATATAACATTAGATAATAAGCCCCCTACCTGCACATATAAACAATAGATAATAGCCCCCCCTCCCTGCACATCTAACATATAAGAAATAGGCCCCCCTGCACATATAACAATAGATAATAGGCCCCCCCTGCACATATAACAGTAGATAATAGCCCCTCCCTGCACATATAACAATAGACAATAGCCCCCTCCCTGCACATACTGTATGACAGTAGACAATAGCCCCCCTCCCTGCACATATAACAATAGATAATAGCCCCCCCCACTGCACATATAAAGTAGATAATAGCCCCCTCTCTGCACATATGACAGCAGAAAATAGCCCCCTCCTGCACATATAACAATATATAATAGCCCCCCTCCCTGCACATATAACAGTAGATAATTGCCCCCCTGCACATATAACAGTAGATAATAGGCCCCCCCTGCACATATAACAGTAGATAATAGCCCCCCCTCCCTGCACATATAACAGTAGATAATAGGCCCCCCCTGCACATATAACAGTAGATAATAGCCCCCCTCCCTGCACATATAACAGTAGATAATAGCCCCTCCCTGCACATATAACAGTAGATAATAGCCCCCCCCCTCCCTGCACATATGACAGTAGATAATAGCTCCCCCTGCACATATAACAGTAGATAATAGCCCCCCCTGCACATATAACAATAGATAATAGCCCCTCCCTGCACATATAACAATAGATAATAGCACCCCTCCCTGCACATATAACAGTAGATAATAGGCCCCCCCTGCACATATAACAGTAGATAATAGCCCCCCCTCCCTGCCATATAACAATAATAATAGCCCCCCTCCCTGCACATATAACAATAGATAATAGGCCCCCCTGCACATATGACAGTAGATAATAGGCCCCCAGCATGAATAGAGCTAATTAATAACCTGTACAGCACTTACCTGACCTCGCTCCCCGCCGCTGTCGCGGTCGCTGCTCCCGGTCTTTTCTTCAGCGGTGTGACGTCACCAGGCCGCGCGCGGGCAGCGTGATGACGCGCACACCGCCCGTGCACTCCGGCGCGCACAGAGCCGCATCCTGCCTGCGGCCACAGAGTACTCCGCGGAGCTCTCTGCTCCGCCAAAGCATCTAACTGTATGTGCGTCCGGCGGACGCACATACAGTTAGTCCCGCCACCGCTGCCGTCGCCAAGGTCCTAAGCCCCTAAGCCGATAGCTAAGCGACTGGTAGCGGCTTAGGACCCTAACGATCGGCGGCGGCGGCGGCGGATTAGCGGCGGCCCCGGGGGGTAGTGTAGGGGCTGCATCAGCTCCTCAGGTGCTATAGTACAGACCTGTTCAATTCCCCCTATAGGCTGCCAGCATGGTCACTTTAGCTACAGCCTGGCTTCTACGCAGTTGGAAGCAGAAACACACCCCTAAATTAAAAAATGAGAGAAAAAAAAGGTGAGGTAAGATGAATCAGTGTAGTGAGACAACCCCTTTAAACTACAGGTGCCAGCACCAAACCTGTTATAAGTGGGGGTACACTTTTCAGTCTCAGTGCCTATGGCAGCATAAAATGTAAGTACAAATCTGTGGTGAGGTGCTGGGTACCAAACAGATCAATAATAGTTGCATAGTGGATTGAAAAAGGAAAGTCCATCAAGTTCAACCTGTAATACTTACAAAATCTAGTTAATAAATAGCTCCTTTATGAACCACAAGCAGAGTAAGAAAATCTTGATATTCTTATCATTTTTTGGGGGTAGATTTTTTGGGGGGCATGGAGACTCAGGTTAACACTTTTTCCTTTAAAGGCGTAGAGTACTTGGGTTCAAATCTAAAAAAATTTGTGTAGATTTTTGCATTTCTGGGTTTTCCCGCTGTCATTACATAGAAATTCCGATTTATCTGGGATGTAGACCGCAGCCCTTTTGGGGGAAGGAAAAAGTGAAAGATAAAAACCTTTTTTACAGCGGGGAAAATTTTGTCATCTTTATTCGGAATGAACTAAATCATTTGAGGACATTTAACGATATGCTACATCACTGCTGTCTCTTGTCATAGGTAAAATTATTTCCTCCTCTATATACCGCATGCAATTTATCGTACAATATCTCGTAAGCTTTTGATGCAGGAGACTGGCATTGAGTGCTGTAGTTTAGTTTATCATCAATACTTACACTTAAATCATCCAAATAAATGGAGAAGGATCAATGGATAATGAACATTGGATAAAGCTGTCTACTGCAGTGTTCCTTTTGCTTTTTATATCAGTTAGAAAATATGTTTGACATTGAAGTTTACTTGAAATTGTGAGCATTTTTATTCAATGCTGTAAATCTGTACTTCCCAGTTTAAGAATTACAGTCCATAGAAAATTGTACTGTACAATAAAAGGTGGAAGTAATGAATGATATGGGCGATATACCTATAAGTATAGGTCATTTTGGAAATTATTGCTATGGCAACATTATTTTTATTGTTTGCTTTTTATTTCCCACTTATGGCAATTATAGAAAGACAACCTTTATGCTTAGTGTCTGAATAGTAAGAAAACAAAACTAAAAATATAACTAAAATAAGGAAAATTATTTGCAGCTGCTAAAACCACACGAAAACATTTCCAAATGTGTTTATTAACAAGAAAAAATTAAACTAATTTGATGAAGGAACACAGCCAATAAATTAACAGATTTATATATTTACCGAGGCTGTAAATGGATCATTTAATTTTTCTAGTATCCGCAAATTATTTTTCACAGTAAACCATCACAGTAATAGTGTATTATATCATGCATTATATGTGATGATTGCTAATGCTAATTTTGGCGACCTGTTTTGTTCTCCGCCTTCCAAGAGTCATTATTTTTATTTTCCATTGACATAAATGTAGGAGGGTTTGTTCTATGAAAAGAGTGTTGTGGATTTTTTTTTTTTAATTGTTCACCATGAAGGATTAATAAGATTATATTTTGATAGATGAGGCTTTCATTTTTAACACTCTTATAAATTATGCTTTTATTGTTTTAGTTTTTATACATGATAAGTGAGGAAAGGTTGCTGTTTTGAACCTCTGATATTTTCATTTAGACAGTTTTAATATTTTTTTTTCTACTTGACCACTAGGGGATGTGATGTCTTGTACACTATTGTGTATTGCAGCATTGTGTAGAACTACCACTCTCTGGCAGGGTGTAATATGTTTAAGAAAATGGCAGCCCTGGGGTTTTCATGTTGCTCCCCACCTGCCAAGCAATAGGCAACCCACAAATGTGTGGCAAGTGGAGGTTCAGTAGGTAAAGAGGGGACTCCCCTCCTGTGTAATGACTTACTGTAAGAGCTGAGGTCAAATCTCAATGGTTAACTAGCCAGAATCAGAGAAACCATATCTTTGTAACTAACAGCTGGCACACTTGTATATGGCTCAGCTGCTGAGTTCATACCATGCTCCCCCTTCTGATATTATGTTGTACATGTAATATGTTGGTCATGGATTAAACTTGGGTGGTTGAAGGTTTATAGACAATCTTAAGAACCTTTTTTAAATGTTGATTTTATTTGAATATTATAAAAAGTATAGAACATACAAGCATTATTTCACATCCAGAGGCATACTACAACTAATGCTCTATAATCTATTTATTGATTGCCATGGAGCACACCACAGCCCCCACAACAGGCCGTGGACGCTTTCGCACTGCCCCAGTTCCTGCAGCTCAGTACTCACCTCTCCCCGCACCTGCATCTCTGCCTTCTCATCCTGAGTGCCAACGGAGCATAATTAGCTAATACCTGGCGCTGACCCTATATGAAGCCACCTCCTCCTTCACTCTATGCCAGAACGTTGGTGTTGTTATAGTCTTTGAAAGAGGGAAGTTGCGTTATCTGATGTTTCAGACCTCCTTGCTATCATTTTCTGACCACGTTGCCTGCCGCCGTAGTCCCGGATGAGAGCCAGTCCCCACCTTCCTATCCGTCCTTGACTATCCCTCCATTTATTGATTCTGCACCATGCTGAATCCCAGCCACCACCGCAAGCAAGTCTCGTCAGGGGTACTAACCGGCCACAGCAAGTCTAAACTGCCTTGCAGCGGGCTCTGGTCAAAGCTGGGGACAGCTTAGACTCCGTTCCCTGATGTGGCTTATACCAGCACTTGCGATGGCCCGGAGAATCCACCTCCTGTTGTGACATTGATGAATGGATGGATGGATAGGTGGTTAGATAGATGGATAGATATTAGAAAGATAGATGGACCTTTTGAAATCACCTGAATTTCTGTATTATAAATCACAGATAATCTAACTTCACTAATAACTCACCAGCAGCTGTACTGATTATGTGTTTTATTGAGTACATTGAGTAAACATCCACATTGCAGCAACAAAAATAAGTGAACTTCTGTATTAATGTCTACTTCAACTGAAAAAGGTCTTTTAATTAAGGTGTTGGAATGGAAATATGGGTTTAACATATTTGAGCCCATCAAATAAAAGAGCAATACACTACATGGAAATCCCTAAAGAAGCATTTATGCTATCTATCATACATGAAAAACTGTGAGACTATCGGTTCACTTATTTTGAACAAAAGATGGTTTAAGCTGCCACGACTTTCAATAGTGTGATCTCAACAATAGGGCAGTCTATGTTTTTCTTTACCTCTCAATCACCGAGAGTCTCAAAGTTTCATCACATAAAAGCACACAAATACTGATTGCTAAACAATCTGTTCTCCTCAAGAAAGACTGGAGAATGTGAAGCATTGCTAAAGACCTGGGTATATATCAATCTGTGGGGAGATACATTTTCATCAAATGGAGAACATTTAGGACTGTTGCTACTCTATCTAAAGGTAGAGCAGTAGCGTTCAGATCACTCTGAAAGCATCATGAGTAATACTAGAAGAGGTGAAAAAGAAGTGTGAAGGCAGATGAGGTACAGAAGAGTTCTACGTGAAATAAAACTTGTTTTAATTGTTGTGTCTACTGTCTAAAAATAATGAACAAGATAGGTGCTATGGTATGCCAAGAAGGTAACCACTGTTGTCCAAAAAGATACCATGGTCCATCCTAAAATTGTTGAGATCACTTAGATGTTCCATGATGCTTTTAAGGAATGACCAGTGAGACAAAAGTAAGTGATAACAACTATTTTTGGAGGGAAAAGAATACTGAACACTAACATCAAAACCTCATCCCAAGTGGGATACATTGTGGGGGGAACATCCTGGTTTTGAACATTTTTGCTTCCATAATGTCTGGACACTTGTAACCATTAACAGAAAAATTAATTCATAACAAATTGCAGGAAAATGCAAAGACAACAGTCTATGATCTCTAACTGAAGAGATTTTGAGTGATGCAATAAGGCAATGACCAAGTACACAAAAAATTATCAAAACAATAGTCAAAAGTGAAGGTGATTTATGTTTTGATATTGCAAAGTCAGCGTGTTGACCTTATCCTATCAAGATGCTGTAGAATAAAGAGGGCATCCTAGAAATATAGATTATCTTAAACACATTTACAGGAATAAAAAGTGAAAAATATCTCAACACCGAACAAATCTTATCTGCAACTAGAGTAACTGTTTGGCGAAGGCTATTAAAATCAAGTGTTCACTTATTTTTCTCTTCCATTTTAGATGTGCTCTTAATGTGCTCAATAAAAGGTGAGAAAGGAACAACTATTTGTGTGCTATTAGTTTAGCTTGGTTATGTTAGCAATTAGAAAAAGATTTATCAGTAAGTAATGCAACTTACTGACTAGTCTTGGAATTTTCATGTTGGGTATAACTTGGATTTGGATATTTGGATTTGGCTGTAATTTCAGGATGAACATTACATTTCATGAACATTTTTTTAATTGCTCTTAAAGGTGGGACCATTCTCTTTAAAATCGGGGTTTATTTTCTCACTTTCATTAATTCAGCTTACCTCAGGCCTGTTTTCTCGATGTTCATTTTTGATATTTCCAGGGGCTTGTTTTACTGGTTTTTACTGAGGCTTTACGGGTTCTAGTCTGACCTCTAATGAGGTATATGCTGAGGATTCCAGGTTCGTAAGGAGCCGTATTTAGCGACTACTTAGCATGGGGTGGCATGCCTATCAGGGGACATAGACCCAAGTGTTATAGCTGTATTAGCGACCTCCGAGCAGTGATGCAGCCCATTCAACAGGGGAAGGCTAGGGAATAGGTTGTCTAGGTTTAGTATGAACTTGTTGAGAAATGTTATGGTACACATTGTATTGCCTATCCCCTGTTGTGTGACAACTCCATTTTACTTTAGAATGCACAATGTCCCAAAACTGTTCATTGTTTCAGTCCGTTTTGCCACAACCTTGATGATCTCTAACATAGGGAGTTTTTTTAAGTCCGTGTAATCGGCAAAAATTTCAAAACAGCGTGTTTGATCCCTGAACACATTTTGGGGATTATCTTCATTGTTACGTATTGAATTGAATAGGGATTTAGACAGTCCTCATCATCCTGCTTGTTCACATTTTGACATCATGAGACCAAGACAACACTTTACAATTGATAAACAGTACCTTGCCATTGCGAGGCTTTGAACAGGAGGCTCTCGGATGGAAGTGGCAACTTGGAGTTTTCCTTAAATATTTTTTTTTAATGTTGTCACAGACTGTCATCACCAGGTTGAACAGATGGTATCAGGGCAAATAAAAGACTGGAAGAGTTCACAGAAAAAGACAAAGAAGTGGAGCGTCCCTTTAATATACATCCCACACGATGGTCTCTATTTTCATTGTAAACAATGCCCTGCGGAATCGGAATGATGAATGCCATACAAAATCAGGAGGATGTGTTAAGGAAGTGAGATAGCAATCCTAAGTGGCATGTCAGGACCATTCATAAATCTGTTTACCTCAGCATTGTCTCGGGGTGCTTTAACATAACAGCAAAGGGTATCAGAACCACACCGTCCAGGAAGAAGGCATCCTCATTATTGCATGAACCAGGAAAACATCTATGCTGAAACATGGGGCCAGTGGTTCTCTCTTGACCCTGGGAGTTTCTGTTGTTGAGTGATGAAAGTCAATTCACCTGCTGAGCTGAAATTGATGCACTGCCAATGTGCTGCGGAGACACCAAATGAGTGTGAACTGCATGCAGTCTATGTGGTTGTCCACCAGATGAGTCTTTTCTGTAGTGAGTTCGGTGGGGGTGTTACAGTCGGTGGTTTGGGGGGTTGGTGCGGGGGTGGTGACGGTTGTGGGGGGGGGGGTTTGGGGGGGGTGGGGGGGTGGGCGTGGGGTGGGGTGTGGGGGGGGTTAGGAGGTGATTATGTCTAATCAATTTACGAAACTGTCCTACACCTTGTTTGACATGGAATACCAGTGACAGCCTCTCATTCTTGGGAGTAACATCAATAATTCAGGTCATTGTCACTGCTGGTAGTGAACAACACAGGGCTAATTTTTCATCTTCACGGACCAACATATGCGTTCCACTCTTCGATGAGAGGTGGTCCCATCATTAGGGAACAGCTGTTGGAAAATTGGGAACTTCAAATTAAGTGGCTGCACTTTCTCCAGACCTGAACCCCCTAGAAAACCTGTAGCATCAGCTGAATCACCATGTAGAAGCTTGTTACTCTGTACCTTTGGTCCTTAATGATCTAACGGGGTTTTCCTTTTCATGTAAGAGTTTGGGGATGACTCAGCAGTCAAGATGAGATTCTGATGACCTCAGCCATGATCGTCATTGTCAAGCCGTAATTGTGTCAAGGCCAACATGACACGTTATTGAGTCACTGACATTTTTTATGGTGTAGACCCTCCACTTTTGTTCTTTTTTTATTTTCATTAAATTGTTTGAGATAACACAATCAACACTGCATGCAGTGACTTAAATGGCCGACTTTCAGGATAAAATATCACTGTAGCGTGACATTTTCATGTTTTCCATAAATTTCACCAGAAAGCCAAATATCCCTAACTTTTAGTGAGTAGTGTATATGATAGATAGAAATAAGATTGGTACATACTACACAGAGAAAGATAGATAAGTTGGTAGATTTTAAACACTATTCACTGCAACAAATTAGTGTTTAGTCAGAAGGAGAGGACTTGTTAATTTATTCAATCCATTAACATCCACTTATTTAATGTAGTTTTCCAATCGGTTGCTTGGTGACAGGAGCCTAGACGAGGGTCTCACAGACCTGTTCAATGTGCGTATTGACCTTCCAGGCCCTTTTGTAAGTTGACAATAACATTATAAAAAATTCAGAACAATCGTAAATATAATGTAAATATGTTACGTTTTTCAGCTTAGTGAGCATTTGAGAAGCAGACTTAAAATGTCTAACCATTGTTATTTGTTATTTGTTTCCCCCCAAAAATATAATAAACATTTTTTAATGCAGTATAGTACCTCAATTTAGTTGCCATTAAAAAGCTTATACAGATTACTTGACTGAATTAACGCACCATGATATAAGTGTCATGGAGCGTGCCTCGACCCAGCTCCAGGCCGCACCCTCTCTCTCCTGCAAGTTATCTAAACTAGCCGCGATCCTGATTCCGTCTCTTACTCTGCTGAGTGCTGGCTCGCAGCTCTTTTCAAGATTTTTTTTTAAGGACAAGCGCACCGGTAATTGGTTAATTGCTGGGCGACTGACCCTATTTCTTGCCGACTGCATCCATCACTCTCTATGCAAGTGGTATTGGTTGTTTTGTGGTGTTTCTGACACAGTGTTGGAGAGAGTAGAGTTTTGCCTTAATCTACTTTACCGTACCTTCTGCTATCGTTTCCTGACCATGTTGCTTGCTGCATAGTGTCCTGACCTTATCACCGTCCCCAACTAGCCTCAGGCTTACCATTCTTTTCCTCGCTTGCATTCTGGCTGCCATCACAAGAAGTCAATCAGGAGTAGCTCCCTTAGGTAGCTTTGCAAAGTCAGGTTCTGGTAAATACTGGGGGGCCAACTTAGACTTTGCTCCCTTGGGTGGTACATTTGCCACACTAACCTCTTAAGCCTTGAATGGAACAACTAAGGCCCTTCATGGCATACCTTCTGGCAAAGCCTCCGCCTGGAGATAAGGACGAGTTAGAGCCTGGTCGAGATTCTGTCTGTATGTGGGATCTCTGTATCCATTTGGCTACCCGAATCATACTACGATCTCAGAGACAATAGCACAGAGCTTCACTCGCAATGCGGAATACAACTGTCCGACGCAGCTTTCCGGCCTCGATCGGGTGTCCTTCGGCCTCCACTTCTCCCTCCATCGGTTCTTCGTGGAACAAGAGAAACCCATGCAAGTGGACAGATGCCGTCTGACATGTCTTTGGAAAGACGTACATCAGCGGCCACCAGGCATCGCTTCTGCTTCAATTGTTGGCAGTCTCTGAACATTTCATCCGGGATTGGCGCCTTGCTGCCTGTGTGGGTCGGTAATACTTCTCTGCACTCAGGCTCCATGGGGGAAAGGCAATATTTGGGTGTGATACACCCTCTCCTTGCTAACAATGTCAGTTCTCGATCAACCTCGCCCCTGACATTCACTCCGTTTCCTTCATTGACTCGGCTCTGCTGGGAAACCTTGTGGATGCCCCCCTTTGCTCCAAGTTTCGGCTACCGTGATCTGTCTGGAAGGCCCCTGGTTACCCCTCTGTCAATGGGGAATGCCTGAAAAAACCCTTTTTTCGTTCACACTGTACTACTAGGCTACATAAGGGAAAAAATTGTGTTCCCCGTCTTGCCCCTTCTTCTTCAGAATTCTGCTTGGTGTTCCTGGCTTCCCCAGTACTTAAATTTGGAAAAAAAAAAAAAGAAGTCACTGCTGGGTTCCTTACTGTCATCCCGTTGCCTTACTTGGCACCCCTTTTCTGGACATTACTTTTCCCCGTGACGTTTCCAAGCCTTTGTCAGGTTTGCTTTTCGGTTTCCAGGGGTTTGCGACATCTTTTTAAAAAAAAGCAGCTGAGGCTCTCCCGCCCCACGCTTTACGCTGCCCTATAAAACCCGTTAACTGGGTCTATTTTTCTTTGGGGCAGGGTTTGGGGTTTTCCCATTATCTGTTCCGGGACCCGGCCATGTCGGTTTTTTCGAATAAACTCCATAAGGGCTTCATCCATAAGGGCTTTTGCCCTGAAAGGGGAGTTTGCAGCCAGCCAAACAGCAGAGTGGGAAAAAGGTTTAAAAAAATGAGTTTTTTTTGAGGAGTGAACAAAATCTGCGAGTGTGTTTTCCTTATAAGTGTGTTTTGTTTTAAGTGTGGAGATTGAGATTGAGGCTTTTAAGATTTGGGAAGTTTAGAGGGGACGAATTGTATGCTTTTTATTATAAAGTTTCTTATCTTTGTGGTAACATCCCCATGAGTTCCTGTTTGACAAAGCTGTCCAGTGCACAACCTGTGCAATGTATGCATCCTTGAGAACAGTTCGAGGGGGCAAAACTTTTCTGGCAAGATGTGTGCACATGCACATTTAGAAGCCCGGGTCCTGGATCTAAATGAGCAAAATGGCGACACTGAGATCCTTGCCAATTCT
>JAODAL010080052.1:0-12370 GCA_025379985.1 Phyllomedusa bahiana | reverse complement strand
CAAAAAGTATCAACAATTTTGTCGATTTGTGTATTTATATGATTTTTTTTAACATTTCCACAATAATAAAAAACTTTTTTTTAGAACATTATTTGTTTTTGCATCTACTATATTTTTATTTTGTACTGTCATGACTTGTAATTTCCATTGGTATCATGTTTGGGTACATTTAACTGCAAGGTTATTCTTATTTTAGTAGGCAATATAGTTAGAAAACAGCTTCTTTTTACTTTTTTTAACGCCATTTACTGTTAGGGATCTAATATATGTATTTTTATATTCTATTGCCTACTTGCTATTCATGAGAAATCCACAGTGTTCCACTGTTTCCATTGGAAATGCGTGCCGTATTTGGCACTGTATACAAGTGTATTTGAAACCTGCAATGATAAAAAAGGTGACACTACCTACCTATTTCCAATGAAAGTTTAATACTGAAAACACATAGGGCCACATGTATGAAACGGTTTGGGTTTAAAACTCACTTTTTTGCCCATATGTTTATATGGGGAAAAAAGTGAGTTTTAGACCAATACCGTCTCATATAAGTGGCCCATAGTCTAGCCATGACATGGATTAGCCTTATTGAAGTCAATAGGGCTAATCCATTCTTGCCAACTGTCTTGTTTCTTTCAGGAGACTCACGGAAACTAGGATACAAAAGGGGTGGGCTTAAATATCCTTATTGGAAAAATAAATGGCATTCATGTATGAGCTAATCCATAACCAAAACTGTGCCACAGCAATACAAAATGAAATGAGGGCATACCTTTGATTTTTGTTGTATGTTCTGTGGTATAGGTGTGAACATATCCTAAACTGTTCATGGCTATAAGGAATGCAGAGGTAGCAGTTGTGCCTGGATCTTGGTGACTAAGAGACCCAAAAAATTCTTTATCAGAGAAAAAACCTCAGTACATGGTAGGTGGAGGGCCTTTTTACATGTTTGTATTGTGGTCTAGGATCTTTACATTTTGCTTCTGCTTTGACCTGATTCTAACAAGCATTTTCCATTCCATTTTCACAACTGTTTCCATGAGAATTATTTTTAGAACAGAACATCTATAGTAATGTTATGTGACTCCAAAGAGGTATTAACAAGTGTTTAATGCTACTTAAGATTTGATTGGGACATCATCATTCAGAATAGAACAGATGCAGAGGTTTAAAAACACACAAGCCAAAAATTGTGTGAGTGGAATCTGTTCCAACCTTCCCCAAATGCAAAATCTTCCATACAATCGAGTAAAATGACCTGTTAAAATATGCCCATAGGAGGGAATGTTGGTGTTTGCTTAAAACAGCTTCTGGAAGCAGAAACAACTGGCAACGCTTGATTTTACAATTTATGGTACCATCTTCCTGGCACTAAAAAAGGTTCATGAAACATTCATGAGTTGCTAAAAGTATTTTGCAAAGAAAGCAGTGGAAGGCGCATTCACTTAGTGATCCTGTTTTATGTTAGCATAGATGGCTAAATTATTAATTACTGATAGGGCAATGCTGTGACCAGGGAATACAATATGTAGCCTTAAATGAGTCAGCCACAGTTGCATTAATTACACAATTTTAGCAGAACAAGGAGGAATTGTTCATACACCCCTCATCACTCGTATTTTTTGCATATTTTTTCTGAACTTTCTATGCATACATTGTTAGATTTTTACCTTTTCTTTGCTGTTTCTGTCAGCAAGCAATCAGGAAAATGTATCAACACATGTGCGCAGGAAAAGTAGAGAAGTCAACCATGGCAATCAATTCTGTTGCTTTAAAGCAAACCTGTCAGGTGGGTTATACTGTTGTATCTGAGAGGATGTTATAGAGAGAGAGAATTTGTCATGATGTAGGTCTATATGAGTCTGAGCAGGATTTCTGAGTAAAAAACAGAGAAAAAACTGAAAGTACTTCTTAGGAGACAGTAAAAGCAGAGTTTGCTTCACGATTCTGTACCTCGCAGCATCGCGGCCGCCATTGCAAGCAAGTCGCATTAGGGGTAGCAAACTGGTAGGACTCCTACCTAATTAGACTCCGCTCCCTGGCGTGGCTTCTACCACCGCTTGTGATAATCTACAGGAGTCACTACTCCAGCCATTAAAATGCTATGTGAACATATCCTAATAGTCTGCCTTTCACAGACAGCTTCAGGCTCCCACTTCCTGCTTAGGCTCTATGTGGTTCTACAGTAGTGACTCTGCCATGCCTAGATGAGCTTTTTAGAGGGACATTGATGATGGAGGGGCTTTAAAAGCATAGCACAATGCTGTAGAGCTCTAATGAGTTAAAATTTGCCAGTGAGAAGCATAAACAAGCACTTGTGCTGTTGATAAGACATAGCAGGAAATGACATCACTATCCCGATCAGGGCTACTAAAGCAGAGTGAGGTGGTCAGTAACTAGAGAAACTTATTTAAACAAGCAGGAAATAAGAACTACCCTGTGTCACGTCAGTGGAGGTGCAGTGGGCCCTGACTGCCACCCAGCCCACTGTCCCTGCCTACTTGGCGTGCTGCTCTAGATGGCAGACCCCAACTGGACGACAGTCCCTACACTACTATGTGCAGGGCCATCTGGGGAACACAGAGTCAGACTCGATAACGGTACAGGTACGCCCAAGCCACAATTCGGAAAACAGGAGAATAACGGTAAACAATTCAATGGTCAAAAGCACAGGAGGTCACGCAGTACACAAACGGAGGACGAAAAACGTAGTCGAGGAGCCAGCCGAAGTCAGGAACACAGGAGTCAACAAGTCAAACAGGATAACAGGGGAAGCACAAGGGATAACCTTTTCCAGGCAAAGTCTGACAGGAATGAGCGAGTTTAAATAGGGAACCCAGAGCCCGCCCCAGCAGACGATTGGTGCGGCCTCCGGACCCTCCTATTGGCCATTGCGGCACAACCTCTGACCTGATTAGGAGCTGAGTTGTCACTCCTGTGTAAGTCAGCCCAGCCTCTTCCTGGGTGTGTCACATGGCCAGAGGAATTAACTCCTGCCGTGCCTTGCTGCTCCACGGTGGAAACGTGTGCCGTGACACCTCCCCCCCTCTTTTAGGAGGGGCCACTGGACCCTTCCCTGATTTGGGTTTGTCCGGGTGAGAGTCGTGGAATTCCCTGATCAGAGATTCGGCGTGGAGGAACCTGGCCGGTACCCACGACCTCTCCTCCGGACCATAACCCTTCCAGTGGACAAGGTAATGTAAGGACCTCTGCACTTTACGGGAGTCTAAGATACGGGCGACTTCGTACTCTAGCTGACTCTCTACATTAACAGGAGGAGGGGGTATAGAAAGTGAAGTCAGAGACGGAATGTACCTCTTTAACAGTGACTGGTGGAAAATGTTATGAACCCGGAGGGATGGAGGTAGCTTAAGACAGTATGTCACCGGGTTCACCACTTCCTGCACCACATAAGGACCCACGAATCGTGGAGCTAATTTACCGCAAGGCACTTTTAGGCGAAGATTTCGGATGGACAACCAAACCTTATCCCCCACGGAAAAACCACTAGAGCAGAGGCGTCTTTTGTCACTCTTTCTTTTTTGGATGCTCAGGGCGTTGACCAAGTTCTTCTGAACTTGGGCCCAGACTGTGCACAGATCTTTAACGATAGCATCCACCCCACTGTGATCAGACGTAGCGCTGGATAAAGATGCATGTCTCGGGTGAAAACCATAATTGCAGAAAAATGGCGAGACTTCAGATGAACTATTATCCTGATTATTAATTGCAAATTCTACTAACGGTAAGTATTTAACCCAATCCGCCTGCTGATCAGAGACAAAACAACAAAGTTTTTGAGTAACAGTTTGGTTCACCCTCTCCGTCTGCCCGTTAGTCTCAGGGTGGAAAGCCGAGGAGAAGGATAGGGAGTTACCCAGAGCTTTACAGAGAGATCTCCAGAAACGGGAAACAAATTGGACCCCTCTGTCAGAAACAATATTCTCAGGTAACCCATGTAGTTTCACAATGTGTTTGATGAAAAGCTCGGCAAGCTTTTTGGACGACGGCAAACCTCTTAAAGGAACCAAATGACACATCTTACTAAAGCGATCCACCACCACCCAAATGACCGTCTTACCCTCAGAGACAGGAAGATCGGTCATAAAGTCCATGGAAATGTGTGTCCATGGGCGTTCGGGTATGGGGAGAGGGCAAAGTTCCCCAGGAGGACGAGTTCTGGGAACCTTTGCCCGAGCACAAATGTCACATGCTGCCACATAGGCCTCCACATCACGATACAATGAAGGCCACCAGTAATTGCGAGAGATGAGCCTCTTTGTGCCAGCCACTTCAGGGTGTCCAGATAATACAGAATCATGTAGTTCCTTTAATAACCGTAGCCGAAACTGAGTGGGGACAAAGACTCTAGAAGCAGTACAATTAGCAGGTCTCATATCCTGGTGTGTCTTAATATCAGTGGCTAAATCGGGGGACATAGCTGAGACAATCGTCTCCTTGGGTAATATGGGTACTGGCTCCTCCCGAGGTGAGGTCTGTAGGTGACAACAATGTTAAAGCGAGAATAGAACAATGCCCAACGTGCCTGACGGGGGTTCAACCGTTTGGGGTGTTGTAGTAAGGTCGGGGTTTTATGGTCAGTTAGGACGGTGTCTTGGTGTTGGGCACCTTCGAGGAGGTGGCGCCACTTCCTCGAAGGCCCACTTAATAGCCAACAATTCCCGGTATCCAACATCATAGTTAGAGATGGGCGAATTTCTCAAAAATTCGGTTCTGTCACTTCGCCGAATTTTCCGTCAAAATTCGTTTCGGTCCGAATTACTTCCGGCATGAATCGCGTTAAAAAACAGCTATTTCCAGGCTGCACAGAGCCTGCAGGGTGCTGTAGAACATTGTGCCATGCTTAAATATGCAGAGGGAGCTTGGTTTGGTCTTCATACAATGTTGTGTTTTAGTATGACACGCAGATGACTGCCGTCACTCTTAGAATCGCTTCACTATAAAATTCCCTGGGCACTTAAGAGGGCAAAACTGACCAAAAAACTCAAGCGGGAGTGTAGCCTGGTAAAGTCATGGCAGCGAAAGCTGGAAAAAAACAAGCTGAGAGCTCAGGTGGCAACATCAGTGACAGAGTGTGGAGGTGACGGCAGCAGCCACAGCAGCATGAGGTCAGACAGTGGCACAAAGACATTCTGGAGGTGGCAAAAACAGGAATAGGCCACAGAGTGGCACAATGACACAGTGTGGCAGGCACACAGCAGCCACAGCAGAAGTAAAGAGGTCAGGCAGTGGCACAATGACATTATGGAGGTGCAAACAGTAGTAGGCCACAGAGTGGATCAATGACACAGTGTGGAGGTTACGACAGCAGCAGCATGAGGTCAGGAAGTGGCACAATGACATTCTGGAGGTGGCAAAAGAGTAGTAGGCCACAGAGTGGCACAATGACAGAGAGTGGAGGTGACTGCAGCAGGAGCAGCATGAGGTCCCGAGAGTGCACAATTACATTCTGGAGGTGGCAAATACTGGAGTAGGCCAGAGAGTGGCACAATGACAAGTGTGTAGGTCACGGCAGCAGCCACAGCAGCAGCATTAGGTCAGACAGTGGAACAATGACATTCTGAAGGTGGCAAAAACTGGAGTAGGCAACAGAGTGGCACAATGACACAGTGTGGAGGTCACGGGAGCAGCAGCCACAAGCATGCAGCATTGAGGTCAACAGAGGCACAATGACAGATAAAGGTGTGTAGGTCTGAGCAGCCACCGCAGCAGCATGAGGTCAGACAGTGGCACAATGACATTCTGGAGGTGGCAAAACAGTAGTAGACCACAGAGTGGCACAATGACACAGTGTGGAGGTCACGACAGCAGCAGCAGCATGAGGTCAGACAGTGGCACAATGACGGTCACGAAAGCAGCCGAAGCATGAGGTCAGACAGTGGCACAATGACATTCTGGAGTGGCAAAACATAGAAGGCCACAGAGTGGAACAATGACAGAGAGTGGAGGTACGCGCGGACAGACACAGCAGGCATGAAGATGTGCAGGACAGTGGCACAATGACAAAGTGGTGGAAGGTGGGTGGCAATACCAGTACCCTAGTAAAGATGGTTGGTGGCAGATGGAGAAACTGTCAGCAGATGAGTGGCATCAGGTGGGTGGCGGCATCAGAATAGTGGCTGAGGCAGGTAATTTGAAGCCAGACTCATTTCTCACAGTTTGGGTGAGGCGTCATGGCTGATGTAGCTGACGCCTAAGGCATTGGTGTGTGGAAATCCTGGCCGATCCACGGCTGATTCATCTTGACAAAGGTCAGTCGTTCCACATTTCCCGTGGACAAGCGGGTTCTCCTTGGGGTAACAATGGCCCCCGCCGCACTGAACACCCGCTCTGATGCCACACTACTGGCCGGGCAGGACAGCTTCTCCACTGCAAACTCGGCAAGTTGCGGCCACACATCCAGTTTGGCTGCCCAGTAGTCCAGCGGATCTTCTAACTGGGGTGGCAGAGTGCTGTCCAAGTAGGCCACCACCTGTTGGTTCAGGGACTGCTCCAGGTCCTGCTGCTGCTGCTGGCAACTACCCTCCTCACTAGGCGGGTGAAGGAAGCTGCTCATCAGTGACTCCAGACTTAGGTTGCTGCTGATGGAGCTGGTACTGCTCCTACCTCCCACCTTCCCCCAGCAGCCGCGGCAGTAGTACGTGAGCACTGAGGAACTCCCCGGTCAGAGGAGGGACAATGCTGCACATAGGCAGCGGCCAACTGACTACAGAGGATTTCCCTATAGTATTTGAGTTTGTCCGCCCTTTCAATAGCTGGGAAAAAGGCTCCCATTCTGGACCGGTAGCGAGGGTCCAATAGGGTGGAGAGCCAGAAGTCATCCCTTTGCCGGATGCTGACTATTTGGCTGTCACTAGCCAGGCAAATCAGCATGCTGCGGGCCATCTGCACAAGTGACTCAGAGGGGCTCCCTGCCTCCATCTCCACTGTATACTACTACGGTGCTTGCGGGTCATCTGCCTCGTCTTCCTCACCTCCATCTACCTCCTCCAGCTGCTCCTGCTCCTCCTCTCTTGTCACCTGGGTAGAAAATCCACTAATTTCACCAGACAATGCTTCTGCTCCAATGTCCCTCCTCCTCCATTTCAGTCCCCACCGGACTCATGTGGCCGGAGATGAGGGGCCACGCCCCAGCCCTTGCCCAGACTTTTTTTAGCATCTGTTCCGGACTTTAAGCAGTTGGGGAAAAGTTTTTCATCCCCTATCCTGGCGACTGACAAAAAACGGGGCCCCCTGAATGGCCCCAACAAACGGGAGGTGTACGATGACTGCACTGGGGCATCAAATTCAGGCGGAAATTCAAAGGGTGAAACATCGATATCAAAATGGTTTTGGGGGGGGCCCTTCGGGCCCCTGCAAATTGAGGGGGGTGTTCCCGGCTTTGTAGAATAATGAGTGCATCACAGTTTCCGGGCCATTTTTAAAATTTTGAATTCGGTGGAGCTTCAGGAACCTTTTTTACAACCCAATTAAACACATGTCCATACAGGGCACATGGGCCATCCTCCCCGGGGCAGCGCGGGCCCATGTTCCCCCCATTGTCCGCACCATGTTTTGATTTGCAGTTGGCGCGGAGAAACCACACACGATTTCTTGCTGCATGACGCGGAGCAATTCCTCCCCTGTGTGACTTAGTTCGCGCCGAGGCAAGCCATCGTGTAGATACTGCGGACACCGCGTGCCCTTAACATGTG
This sequence comes from Phyllomedusa bahiana, assembly GCA_025379985.1. NCBI lineage: Eukaryota > Metazoa > Chordata > Amphibia > Anura > Hylidae > Phyllomedusa > Phyllomedusa bahiana. The sequence goes on along the minus strand of JAODAL010080052.1, from coordinate 4,658 downwards.
GTATGATGGAGCAGTACTTGTGGAGGCTGAGATGGTGTGGTGAGTGAGGAGGAGGAGGCGGACTTGGCGCAGGAGCCGCAGTTGTCAACAATACGTGAAGGAGAAAAGCGCCGTCTCCCTGTCCAAAGTTGTTGGTGTGCCTGGGCCGGAAGCACATTCACCCGGTGGGCCGTAATGGATATGTACTGGCCCTGACCGTAGTTACAGGTTTCAGACGTCGTGGCTGCTGGCACCTTGGAACAAAACCGATAAGTCAAGGACTGGCCAACCTTTGTTTACATATTTATGAATTGCTTAGGTTACTGCTTTTTGGAAAATGATATATTTACTGGTTGGAACTCTCCATCTCGGGCTGCCGCACAAGGCCATTAGTTCTTGAAAAACGGTTGGCGAGTCCACCATTTGGAAAAGGAGGGTACTGCCTTGTACCTACACACGTGGACGGAGCACGGTAGCTTCTGCACCATAGGATTGGTTGGACGATATTGTTTGTCTCTTTGTAAATGCCTCCTCGCCTGAACGAATGGCTGTCGCCTGAGAAGCAAGGGGCAGTGTGCATCTGGACCGGGGGATATATATCATAAGAGAAACAGCTCCCTTCTGTTGAGGTGGTGGAGGGAGCCTTGACTGGCTGCATGGCATGCGTGACAGGGCACTGAACTGAAACTGGCTGTTGCTGCGAGGCTGGCAGGATGGACCACCACATCTGTAGCCACGTTTCTCCCGCCAACGGATGGTGACGCTGCATGTGTTGACGCAGGGACCGGTTGTGCCAATGTTAGCTCCTTGGCCGATCGCTTCACTTTCTGCCACAGATTCTACATATCACCCAATATTCGGCTCTCCGGTGTTCTTAGCAAAAGAACTGCCACATGCCGGTAGCTGGAATTTTACGCAACGCTCTGCACTAGAGTGGGTACTACTGTAGCCGCTGCCATCGCTGAGACCATGTGCCGCTACTTTCTTGGACCTGGAAGCGGGTTTTTTACCCCGTGGCGCTCTGGCTCCCGACCTCACATGCCTGCTATCCTGCTGATCTCACAGGCCACATAAACCCACTTGCTGGCTGCGCCGCTGCCTGACCACGCAAGCTGACGCCACTACTTCTCCTGGTCTATGACATCATCTTCGATTTGATGTTTCATCGTCACTTGCTGTTCCTCAATCACGGCCTTGTTGCAGAGGCTGACACTCTAAACCATTACCTCCCTGCCACTCTTCAACATCTATACTTTGCCGACTTACTACAAAAAGGCAGGGGATTTTGGCCCCATTCTTCGCTGTTCAAAGTAGCTCTGTGACTGCCCTCCTCAATTGCTTTATGCCACGCTATATAGTTGGCGCTTGAGCCAGACCCACATTGTAGATCTCTGGCTGAGGAAACCGGATGGGACAGAGGTGGGTTGAGGACAGTTGAGGGCTGCTGACCCGCTCCCGGGCCATGCCAACAAAGGGTTGTGTCTGAAATTCCCAACGACTTCTTGGGCTGGGTGTTGTCTGATGTCATCTGGGAGGGAAGTGGATGACCTAGTCAAACAAACAGGAACCTTTGGGGTTTGCTATGTCGCCACAGATGGACAGCGGAAGTTGTGGCCTCACCGAGTGACCCCTGCTGCGAACATCCCCTTGCTGTGCTGCGACTCCTGGGCCTGGAATGTTTGTGTCTCGGCCACTCGCTGGTGAAGAGGCCTCCCACCTCTTTGTCTGACATACTGTTTGTTCTAAAATGTACAGACACTGTTTGATGAAGATATCTGTATATGATAAATACACACCCTGTATTTGACTGCCAAAAAGGTATATTGAAATTGCGCTCCACAAATGGCGGGAAAAAATTGACTTGTATATGCCGTTTAAAAACTCTGTGTATTTTACTGAATATAAAAGCACAAACAGCTTAATTAACCTTCGGATATGAATTATGCTACAGAATTTCTTCTGTGGCGGTGGAAAAACAAAGTTTCTTTTACTGAGTTTTTTTTTTTTTTTTTGAATTTTTTTTTTGTTTTTTTTTCATTTTTGTTTTTTTTTTTTTTTTTTTTTTTTTTTTTTTTTTTTTTTTTTAAAAAAAAAAAAAAAAAAAAAAAAAAAAAAACAAAAAAAAAGAAAAAAAATAAAAAAAAGCCGAAAAAAAAAAAAAAAAAACGCAGAAAACCTTAATTAACCCCTTGAGTAAAATTGCGCCAAAAGAATTGAGCAACCACAAACTAGCAGCTTTGTAGCGTGTTACAATGGCGTGTTTTTACCCACACAAAAAAGAGGAAAATTTGTAATTAACTTCGCTTGTGAATTATTGCTACAGGAAAAATGTTTTTTTGGCGGGGAAATAAACGTTTATTTTAGTCACCACAGCAGCAGAACAACGCTTAATTAACCCTGGATGTAAATTGCGCCAAAGAATTGAGCAACCACAAACTAGCAGCTTTGTAGCGTGTTACAATGGCGTGTTTTTTACGCTACAAAAAGAGGAAAATTTGTAATTAACCTTCGCTTGTGAATTATGCTACGGGAAAAATTTTTTTTGGGGGTGAAATAAACGGTTTTTTTTAGTCCCCACAGCACAGAACAACGTTTAATTAACCCCCTGGATGAAAAATTGCCAAAAGAATTGGCAACCACAAACGCGCTTGAGTGTGTTACAATGGTGTTTTTTTATGCTACACAAAAGGGAAAATTGAATTTAACCTTCCTTTTGAATTATGCTACAGGAAAAATGTCTTTTTTGGGGTAAAAATAAACGGTTTCTTTTAGTCCCCACAGCACAAAACAAGTTTTTAACCCCGGATGTAAATTGGCATAAGAATTTTACAGCCAAAAATGAAATGGTGTTTTTATTGTAAAAAAAGCTGTTTCTTTAATGAATACAACAGGAACAGGGTTAGGTCACCCCTTGGTATTCAATTCTGTGGCAGATAGCATTAAATGTTAGCAGCTGCCTGGCACACACTGGGCTTCGATCCAATACCCCAAAAAATCGAAATAGAATGTTAAAGAAAAAGTTCTGAGCAAGCGGGGACACCCCCCCAAAATCGCTGTTTAAAAATCATTCTTTTGTAAAAGCCATCATAAGCGCCGCGGCGCACCCTTTCCCCAATCAGTCAGTGGGCAGTATGAGCTCCCAGCGTGCCCCCGGATTTTTTTAGTGCGGTGACGTACAGAATTTCCCGCGGTCTCTGTTGGTTCATCTCCTGTCATGTAGGCTAGCCCCTTTTCCTCCCCGAGTTTTTTGCCCCTGAACGCCTTGTGCTGCACCATTTTATCAATCAAAAGCTTTAACCTTTGTTAAACCCGGGGAAACCCAAAATTTCGACTTCTTTCAGAATCGAATTTTTCCTGAAAAATTTTAAAAACAAATTTCCCACTTCCGTTAAAATTTAATTTCGCCCACCCTTAACCCAATTTTCCTTTCCCCGGGCCGGGGAGAATTTACGGGAAAAAGGGAAAGCACTTTGGCCAGAGTTTAGAAAGGCGGCCGCCCCCTTAAAATATAGGACCCCCCTCCCTCCAAACTAAAAAGCATCGACCTCACACAAAGGGGTTTTTGGGTATATCAGCTTAAACCCAAAAGGGGGGCCGAAAACAAACACGGGCTTAATCTTTTTGGAAAGCCTTTGGCCTCGGGTTTTGTCAGTTACTGATTTAAAACCCCCCCTTTTTAGTCATATCCGTCGGGGGCCCCAAAAAGAGAACAAAAAAAATTTCAGATACTTTTCGTTTTAATTTTTAATTTAAAAAGCCAAGGGAACCGCTCCCAAAGGTTTCAGGGAGGAAAAAGATAAACCCCAAAATTGAAAATTTCCTGAAATTCCCGGGATCCTTCCCGAAAAAATTTAGGAGTAAAAAAAATACCCCGGAAGGGGCCCCTTTTTGAACCCCGAAAAACTTTTCTGGGCCTTAACAAAAAAACCATTAACCTTCAAGTTTTGAAAAACCTCCCCCGTACATGTTTCAATGTGAGGCCAAAATCTGTAAATTTAAATTAAAATGTAAATCCAGATATAGGGCCCATAAAATGACCAATGAGTTCCGGAAAACATCTTTTACCATTTTCCGGGAAAGGGACCCCCGGGGCGCATTACCAACCCAAAAAAGGCATAACTAAATTTTCCCAAAATGGCCCTCCGAGGAAATTAAAAATGCGGTCTTCCACTAAATCCCCTTTTTTTGATACGAATAAGGTTAAAAAGCCCCTTTAGGTCAAGCTTGGAAAACCAACTGGCTCCCGGGAAATTTTTTAAACAGGTCAGAAAAAAGGGAAAGGGGGTAATGGGTTTTTTTACCAAAATTTTTTGAGCCACAATAATCAATAAAATGGGCGGAGATTTCCCCTTTCTTTTTTTTTTAACAAAGAAGAGGGGGGGCCCCATAAAAGACACGGAAGGCTGGATTTGACCCCTTCTGTAGGCTTCCGCAATGTATTGCTTCATAGCGGTTCTTTTTGGGACCTGAAATTTATATATCCTGCCTTTTTGGAAACCCTTAAAACCCCAAAACCCAGTTCGTTTGGCCCCAAAGTCTTTGGGGTTCTATGGGGGGGGAAAACCTCTCAACTGGTCTTAAAAAAAACACTTCAGAAAAATCACGAAAAAACCCCCGGGGAATTTTGGGTTCTACCCGCATTACCAAGAATAATCGGGAGACATTTGTCAAAAAAATCT
>JAODAL010080051.1:0-12370 GCA_025379985.1 Phyllomedusa bahiana | reverse complement strand
AAAAATGGTTTCCCCCCCGCGGAATTCCAGCCTGCACATTTTGGACCGACGTAGAACAGAGAAAGGCCTTTAAAAACGATTTTTTGATGATCCAGGCGACGAAGTACCCCCTGTGAACTTTGATGCACCATGGCACTCAGCTGACACCTCCCTTTTGTTGAGGCCATTCGGGGAGGCCACGTTATTTGTCAGTCCCAGGACTCCGGGATGAATAACTCATTCCACTGTTTCATGTCCTGGAACAATGCTGAAAAATCTGTCTGGGCAGGGACGGGAATGTGGCGACTACACCGTGCCACATATCCGGTGGGGCTGAAAGGGAGGGGGAAGGGGAGGAGGACTTTGGGAGCGAAGCATTGTCTGGTGAAATGATGGATTTTCTACCCGGGACAAAAGGAGGGCAGACACTGGGAGGGGAGGGAGATAGGAAGACGAGCAGAGACCCCAAGCCCGTGGCAGTATACAGTGGAAATGGAGGCGGGGAGCCCCTGGGAGTCATTTGTGCAATGTCCCGCAGCTGCTTATTCCTGGCAGGACAGCCGAATAGTCAGCATCCGGCAGAGGGTTTACTTCTGCTCTCCCCCCTATTGGACCCTCCTACCCGGCCCAAAATGGGACCCTTTTTTCCCACTTTTGAGAGGGAAGACAAACTAAAATACTAGGGGGAAAAACCTCCGAAATCAGTTGGCCGCTGCCCATGTGCGGCATCGCCCCCCTCTGACAGGTCTGACCGGGGGTTCCTCGCCCACGTACACCCCCGCGGCTGCGGGGGGAAAGGGGGGGGTAGGGGCAGTACCAGCCCATCACATAAACCCAAATCTGGACACTAATGACACTTCCTTCACCCCCTGTGAGAGGGCACACCAGCAGCAGCAGCAGCAGGACTGGAGCATTCCCTGAACCAACAGGTTTTGGCCACTTGGACAGCACTCTGCCACCCCATTAAAGATCCGCGGACTACTGGCAGCCAAACTGGATGGGGCCGCAACTTGCCGAGTTTGAGTGGAGAAGCTGTCCTGCCCGGGGCCCGTAGTGTGGCATCAAAGGGGGTTTTTAGTGCGGCGGGGGCCATCTTACCCCAAAGAAACCCTTGCCCGGGAAAAAAGTTTTAACACGACCTTTTCAAGATGAATCAGGGGTGGGTCGGCCAGGATTTCCAAAAAACCAACCTTAGGGCAGTCTGGGTTCAAACTACCTGCCCCAGCCACTATTCTGATCCCCCACCCCCCCCTATGCCACACATCTGCTGATAGTTTTTTCCTCCATCTTTTCCAGGGCTGGTATTGCCACCCACCCAACACTCGTATTGTGCCACCTATGTGTCATGCGCTGCTGCGTTTTCGTTGCCGGACATCCACACTGGTTTATTGTGCCACTCGCGGCCGGGACTGTTTTTTCCACCTCCAGAATGTCATTGTGCCACTCTTGACCTCATGCTGTTGCTCCTGTCTTCACCTCCACTCTCTGTTCATTGTGCCACTGCCTGGACCATCATGCTGCTGCGCCGTGACCCTCCGCTACAGTCATTGTGCCGCTCTGTGGCCTATACTATTTTGCCACCTGCAGAATGTCATTGCTTGCCATCTCTGACCTCATTGCTGCTGCTGTGACTCCTGTGTGCCTCCACACTGTGCATTGTGCCACTGTCTGACCTCATGATGCTGCCGTGGCGGCTGCCGTTGCCTCCACACTGTGGCCTACTCTGTTTTTGCCACCTAAGAATTTGTCATTGTGCCACTGTCATGGACCTTCATGCTGCTGATGTGGCTGCTGCCGTGCCCTCCAAACTGTGTCATTTGCCAATGTGTCTGACCTTATGATGCTGGTTGCTCCTGCCGTGCCCCTCCACACTGTTGTCATTGTACCACTCTTTGCCTACTCTTTTTTGCCACGCTCCAGAATTGTCATGTGCCATGCCTGACCTCATGCTGCTGCCACCGTGACCCCACACTGTGTCATTGTGCCACTCTGCGGCCTGGTACTTGTTTTGCACTTCCAGAATGTCATTGTGCCACTGTCTGGACCTCATGCTGCTGTGGCTGCCGCGTCAATTCCACACTCTGACACTAACGTAGCCACCTGAGCTCTCTTTTGGTTTTTTTCCAGCTTTTGCTGCCATGCTTAATCAGGCTTACGTTCCTGCTTCAGTTTTTTGGTCAGTTCTTGCACCCATAAGTGCCCAGGGCATTTTATAGTGAAGCGATTCTAAGAGCGGCGGCAGTCATGTGCGTGTCATACTAAAACAAACATTGTATGGAAGACAAAAAACCCAGCTCCCTCTGCTATTTAAGCATGGCACATCGTTCAACAGCACCCTGCAGGCTGCGGGGCAGCCTGGAAATAGCTTGGTTTTTTAACGTGATTAGTGCCAAGTAATTCGGACGAAACGAATTTTGTCCGGAAAATTGGCGAAGTGACCGAAACGAATTTTGAGAAATTCGCCATCTCTACTCATGACTCATCAGAACTACTTTCCCCCTTGTCTGAGGGTTTTATAACTAGACTATATCAGATTCAGAGTTTTAAGGGTTCCAGTTTCCCTATATGTATAGTTCTTACTCCTCCTCGCTCTCATCCTCTCCTCCTTACTGAGATTTCCAGGTCTCTTCTCCATTATTAAGAAGATGTCGATTTTGGGGTTATTGTGGAGGAGGTGAACGGTATAGTCTTTGGACATAAATCTGTGAAATCCAGTGTTAGGTTCCTCCTTCACCCTCCTCCAAAAGTTCATGTCATTACTTTAATTCTGGAAGGTCTTCCCTTTTGCTCTATAACCTAATTGTCACATGCTTTGTGCATCATTCATTTTCTAAAGAATTTTATCCAATTTAATTTTACGTACAAACAAATTATTATCTTTAACCCAATCAAAATTCCCCTGAATCTCGAGGTGGTACAAAGGACAAGCCCTTAGATAATACAGTCAGTTCTCATGTGTCAGAGACTCTTTCTGTTAAAATTTATTACTTGGTATTACTTTTTCGCCTTCAGTTTTTTTTACTCTTGGCTCTTGTTCCTTACTGAGTGTATGGTGGACCTTCCACCTGTTATCTAAAAACAAAGGGAGTGCCGAAGATGTGGCGGTGGAGGACAGAGAAACTTGAGATGACCACCAAGGTTGTGATCTCTGAGGGTACCTCTCTTGGACTTACTTGGTCCCGACCATAATAATCTTTGCCCTGCCACATATTCTCTTGGTTGGTTCCTTCTCCTATAGGTCGACCTTCCATCGCTGAATTTCCTCTATGATTATTACCTACTCCTGCATGTTATCTCTCTATTTTGCTCAGAATGCTGATTTGGTCAGTACCTTAGACTGTTTTCATATAAAAACGAAAGCTTTCCTTCTTTAAATTCTGCCAAGTAGGATAAACTGCTTATGTTTGCGTTCTTTGATGTTTACATTGATACTCTATTCTACTGTGTCTTTAATAAAGATTTCCCTCCTCGCAAATATCGGGATCGGACCTATATTTTAGTGCTTCTAATTCAGCTCTTTTAAGTGTTTAGCGGTCTTATTTAAAAGTTATTTTTTCCTCTTCAAGAAGAAAACCATCAGTTTGAAAAGAAGAAGTGACCATAGTTCATTCTCCCACTTATTTCTATTTAATTCAGGAGTTCTAGACACTTTAAGGGTGAGGGGCTGACTAGAGGTCTAAGACCCCTCGGTGCAATTTGATTTAATATATTCTAAAGGGCTTAATGTCTCCCAGAATGATTTAATAATTTTCTTTATTTGCACCAGTAAAGTTCATTAAAGAGAATTTTTAAATTGTTCGTTTTCATTTCTCCACATGACCCCAAATCACAACTAGAAAAGACTTTTTGTGCCTCAGTGAGCCATTTTTCAGTGTCATCCGGTTCCACTAAGGAAACCTTCCATTTAAAAACCACTCACAGAAAAGAATGACAATATTCCTAGGGTTTCTTCGTATATTCAAAAAATCACAGAAAAGTTAATCAAACCCAATCCTAAAATATAACTTTTAATAGATATATTCATTAAAAAAGACAAATTACACCAGTGCTACGTGTCTATTCTAGGGCTATGCAGGATTACAGAAATATAAAGGATACTTCCCAAAATATTCATCCCACCAGTATAACACTCCAAAGGAGGCCTAAACTTTCTCACTAATAGATCCTAAAGGAAGGTGGAGTAATCGCCCCGGAAAAAAGGGCGGCCCACCTCTCGATGACTTTCCCTATTTAAATCTCTCTCTAATGAGGGTGGACAAACCAGAAATCAGAACCCTGTATACCCTAGACAGTAGTGGAACCTAAAAAAAACCACATTATACAAAAAATATACATTTACAGGCCTATGATGAAGGCAAGATTAGATTATGTTAAAGAACGCAATGTATAGGACATCATTCTTTATGTATATTACTTCCTTCGCATTTCAGTAAACTTCCCCAACGCGGTTTCTTCTTACATCGATGAGGACTCATCAGGGGGAGTAAATCTAGTACCTTCCATAAGATGCCGGACAAAATGTCGACAGCACTCATAGCATTCCGGATAGATTACTTGTGCCCTCCAGCTTGTTCCCGGCCATGGGTTATAAATACCTACCCTTCCCTGGTGAAGAGACACCCACTCTGTGGGTGTATCCCTCATTGGGATTTTGCCCCCTCTTCAGCTTGTTGCGTAATACATTATTTCCCCCAACCTCTTAGAGGGACGCCGGTGAACTTCCTTCCCCATCAAAAAACCCGCGTCCCGTGCCCGCTACGTCAGGAGTCTGTTCTGTGAGAGTAAAAGAGATCCCGCGCATGGGCAATGAAGATCTCCAATTCGGCATTCGCGCATGCGCAATCGCCGAAAATGGCTCGCTTGTTTACATCATGGTATTCTCTCTCAGACGTTTAAGGAATGATTCGATCATCTTTAACAGACACTATTGACCATGTATGGCAATATCAGATGTTTGTGTATAGTTGCATATATTCATATATTAAATCTCAAGATTCTTACCGGGAAGGACACTTAGGGAAGGAGTTGGGGGTTATCTTTTATATGTATATCTTGGGAGATACAATTCCCAAGTGGGGGGGTATCGCCATATTGACAATCCATGACACTATTCCCATGATTGAAGGGGTTTAGCAAATAAGGCAATCATCATACATACAAGCACAATGGTATTACAACTGATGATATTTAGATACAATATGCGTCAGGGGCTATTTTAGCCCCAAATTGGACCCCACATCAATGTGTGTTTGCGAACCAAACTCCAGCAAAAAATGTCATATTAAAACACCCAAAGTACAAAAAACTCATTGAGGCCATCGGTTGCAAAAGTCTTTAACCTGAAGGCCAGTCAGTTTCTTTACACATTGTTTTTTTGTCTACGTCTCCCTTCTTATGTGGAGTTAATCTTTTCAATACCCAATATTTTATTAATTATTATTATTATTATATATTTTAGAGACGCATAATTCAGGGCGCTGTACATTCTAGGGGGAAATTACAAACATAACATAGAAAATATTGAAAAATACAATATTCTGTGACAAATATGACTAGTAACTGAAACAGAGAGGAAAGGAGGACCCTGCTCCTCGTGGGCTTACAATCTATACAAGGAAAAGAAGGGGAGAGACAGAAAGGTGTGGGGCAGACATGCTTATGCGGGCCGGTTGTAGTGGTGGTGGGGTTTAATGTGGGGTTGTAGGTATCTGAAGAGATGGGTTTCAGGTTGCTTTTGCAACTGGTGAATGTTGGGGAGAGTCTGATGTTTTGGGTTAATATTCCAGAGTGTGGGTGAAGCACGGGAGAAGTCTTGGAGACGGTTATGTGAGGAGCTGATGAGAGGGGAGCAGAGGAGAAGGTCCTGTGAGGAGCGGAGATTGCGTGAGGGGAGGTATCTGGAAATTAGGGCAGAGATGTATGGAGGGGAGAAGTTATGGAGAGCATTGTAGGTCAGTGTAAGTAATTTTAACTGAATTCGTTGGTCAATGGGCAGCCAGTAAAGGGATTGGCAGAGGGGAGAGGCAGAGGAGTAGCGAGGAGAGAGGTGAATCAGACGGGCAGCAGAGTTTAGGATGGATTGGAGGGGAGCGAGGGTGCTAACTGGGAGGCCACAGAGAAGGATGTTGCAGTAGTCAAGGCGGGAGATGACGAGGGCGTGGACTAGCGTTTTAGTAGTGTCAGAGTTGAGGAATGGGCGGATGCGTGAAATATTTTTCAGGTGGAGGCGGCAGGCAGAGGTGAGGGCTTGGATATGTGGTTTGAAGGATAAAGAGGAGTCAAAGGTTATCCCAAGGCAGCGGACTTGTGGAGCTGGTGAGAGGGTGTGGCCATTAACAGTGATAGAGAGATCAGGTGGAGGGGTAGAGAGGGACGGTGGAAAGATGATGAATTGTGTTTTATCTACATTTAGTTTTAAGGTCAGTAATGCAAACACCCCTCCATGTTCTTCCCAAATATGTTTTGCAAGTGGGGTATCTCGGTGATTTCTAATATCCCCAATGTGTTCCCCTATTCGGGTCTTTAGTTGTCTAATTGTTTTGCCAATATATTGTTTTTGGCAATGGCAGGTACACAAATAGACCACGCCTTTTGTTACACAATTTATAAAATCACGTATTTCAAAGGTGCAGCCTGTGCTGTGGCTGCTGAATTCTTTAGTCTTGGCCACATATGGACAGGCTACACATTTGCCACAACGGAACATCCCATTGGGTTTTCTATCAAGCCAGGTTTTTCCTCCAGGTGGGGGCCTGTAATGACTATGTATAAGTCTATCCCTGATAGATCTTCCCTTTCTAAAGGTGATAAGAGGGTTAGCGGACAGAAACTCCCCCAAGTCCCTGTCCGCCAATAGGATGTTCCAGTATCTACTGATGATTCTTCTCACTTCTTGATTTTTATCATCAAACGTACCTATAATCCTTGGAGAGGTCTCAAAACCTGTCTCTCTAGGTTTACCATGGAGAAGTGTACTTCTCTCGCTTTCTAAAGCATTTCTAAAGGCAGGTTTAAGAGTCTGTAGGGGATAACCTCTCTCTAAGAATCTTTCTTTTAAATCGTCATATAATGAAACCCCCATCTCCTTCCCTAAGTGTCCTTCCCGTGTAAGATCTCGTGATTTAATATATCATATATGCAACATATACACACCATCTGATATTGCCATACAGGGTCAATAGTGTCTGTTAAAGATGATCGGAATAATTCCTTAAACGTCTGAGAGAGAATACCAGTGATGTAAACACGCGAGCATTTTTCGGCGATTGCGCATGCGCGAATGCCGGGAATTGGAGATCATCATTGCCCATGCGCGGGATCTCTTTACTCTCACGAGCACAGACTCGTGACGTAGCGGGCACGGGACGCGGGTTTTTTGTATGGGGAAGGAGTTCACCGGCGTCCTCTAAGAGGTAGGAAATATGTATTACGCAACAGCTGAAGAGGGGGGCAAAATCCCAATGAGGGATACACCCACAGAGTGGGTGTCTCTTCACTCGGAAGGGTAGGTATTTAAACCCATGGCCGGGAACAAGCTGGTGAGGCACATGTATCTATCCAGGAATGCTATGAGTGCTGTCCATTTTGTCCGGCATCTATGGAAGGACTAGATGTACTCCCCCTGATGAGTCCTCAGCGATTGTAGAGGAAGAAACGCGTTGGGAAGTTTACTGAATGCGAAGGGAAGTAATATACTTAAAGAATGATGTCTATACATTGCGTTCTGATTAACATAATCTAATCTTGCCTTCATCATAGGCCTGTATATGTAGATTTTTGTATATGTGTTTTTAGGTCACTACTGTCTAGGGTTTACAGGTTCTGAATTTCTGGTTGTCACCCTCATAGAGAGAGATTTAATAGGGAAAGTCATCGAGAGGTGGGGCCGCCCTTTTTTCGGGGCGATTACTCCACCTGTACTTTAGGATCTATTAGTGGAAAGTTTAGGCCCCCTTGGAGTGTTATTCTGGTGGGTGAATAATTTGGAAGTATCCTTTATATTCTGTATCCTGCATACCCTAGATAGACACGTAGCACTGGTGTAATTTGTCTTTTTTATTATATACCTATTAAAAGTTATATTTTAGGATTGGGTTGATTAAGGTTATAGGCAAGCCTGAAGAAATGGGTTTTCAGGTTGCTTTTGAAGCTGGTGAAAGTGGAGGAGAGTCTGATGTGTTGGGGCAGTGAGTTCCAGAGTGTGGGTGAAGCACGGGAGAAGTCTTGGAGACGGTTGTGAGTGGCTGATAAGGGGAGAGCAGAGGAGAAGGTCCTGTGAGGAGCGGAGAGTGCGTGAGGGGAGATATTTGGAAATTATGGCAGAGATGTATGGAGGGGAGAGGTCATGGACCATATGACTTGGGGATACAAGCAGTGATGGAACCATTAATTCAGGATTCCACATTAACAAACAACCATATATCTTTCTTGATGACGTTGTTGGACATAGTCCTCCTAAAGAATTATTTTAGATTCGGCAATTATTTTTATATGCAGATTCAAGGCTTGTCTATGGGGTCTGCCGTAGCCCCCAGTGTAGCCAATTTGTTTATGCTAATGTTTGATAGAGAGAATGTCCATAGTACACAGTTTTCTAAATATATTAAACTTTGGCTGCGCTACGTCGATGACGTCATCTTGTTATGGACTGGAACAGAGTCACTTTTAGATCAGTTCTGTAGTCATCTCAATTCTTGTCATCCCTTAATTGAATTTACAATTAATAAACAAGTCACAGAGATTGAATATTTAGATGTTAAAATCATCAAAGATGACACTAGAGATATGTTTCATACTACCCTCTATTCTAAACCCACAGAACGAAACAAGATTTTACATCGATTGAGTTACCACGCTCCACAGACATTTTATGGTATTTCTAAAAGTCAGCTGATAAGAGCTCATCGAATATGTTCCAACTTAGAAGGCTATGATCAAAAAATGCAGGAATTGATAGATAAATTTGTAGCACGTGGATATAATAGAAATAAACTTATACAACTGGGTTTAGAGATACGAACTATAAATAGGGAAGAATTTTTACAACGTAGAACCGTACAGAAACAACATCCGAGGTTTAATTAAATATCTCAATATGACAAACATTCCAATATAATCAAAAGTGCTATTAACCGTCATTGGCATTTGCTACAAAATTATCCCAAGTTTGGTCACCTATTTAGAGAAAAACCACGTTTCATTTTTAAACGTGGCAAAACTCTTGGTGACAACCTTGTTCATTCAGACATACGAGTTGCACAAGTCACAAAACAACAATTTTTACGAACTAGACGGAATGGCACTTACCCGTGTCTGTCTTGTACCAATTGTTCTGCCATCATTAAAGGTCCTACTATTCAACATCCACACCAAGGTTATAACATACCCATAAAAGGATTCTTTAGCTGCACAAGCAGCAATGTGATATATATGTTAAGATGTCCGTGTAGCAAATATTACATAGGGCAGACCAGCCGCCCCATTAAGATAAGAATAGGAGAACACAAATCTGCTATACATAACTTTAAAAATTACAAGGAGATAAGAGATAAAGAATTGGGAGAAACAATGGTCGCTAAACATTTTGATGAACAACATCATAATGTATGCGACCTACGGTGGTGCGTATTGGAACAAATCCAGAATAGAGATCGTTATCAAAATAAAATCAAATTACCGTACTGCAAAGGGAGAACATATTGGATCTCTACAATAGATACAATGGCACCAAATGGATTAAACGAATCCCTTAATTTAAGATGTTACCTATAGCTATTTATTATGTTTACACTAACTTTCCCCTTGCCTTATCTTTCTGCCTCCTTAATTTTCTATATTGTTTTTAATATGTGTACATAGTGTAACTTATGAATTGTAGCTAAATTAAGCTTTTGTTTTAACGCACTGTTTAAACTCATACACACCTGTGCGATTCCCTGCTAGGATAAAGAGGCAGACGTGTCCTCACAGCGCATGCTTGAGAAAGGAAAGTAATCATTTCAAAAAGTCGCGCTGCTGCGAGGCAGCATCTCGCTGCACTCCACACCATTCACAACAGCTACCAGCTTCTTGTCTGAGGATTATAAATGAATATACATCTATTGAAATGAGCTTCTGTGTATCAGCTAAGTACTGCCACATCCATACTGTGTTTACATTGCCTAAGTTGTCTGTCGCTTTGCACTTTGTAATGCACCTGTTGAGTTTTTCTAAGTAAATAATTGCAAATTGTTTAAAACAGACCAAGTTTGTGTCGATTGTACTATTTGGGAGCCTTGCAGGGAACTCCTAAAGGACGAAAACTACTAGGTGTGCAGTTAAAATAATACGGCATCTACACGTTGATAAGTTTGGACTTCTGCAGGTCATACATACAGGCCAGTGTAGAGGCAATACCACAAGTCTGGCTCAGGCACCACCTTTACCCTGGTCTGGCTGTTCTTCTGCAGGCCATACATACAGGGCAGTGTAGAGCCAATACCCTTTTTCTGGCTCAGGCACCTCCTTTAGCCGGGTCTGTTCTTCTGCAGGTCATACATACAGGGCAGTGTAGAGCCAATACCACAAGTCTGGCTCAGACACCACCTTTACCCTGGTCTGGCTGTTCTGTTCTGTGCTGAGGTTAAGCATCAAAGAATCATAAATGTGTCTAATTCTGCGAATCTGGTGTGATGCCCCCAGAACTCCCCAAATCTTTGACGCATTAAAAAGTGTTACGCATTAGCTTATCGTGTCAAAGTTTGGAGTGTGACTGGTCAAGGTTACGACAGCTTTTTGACGCCAGAAAAGTGGCACAGCCTCGTTCATACATTTCACCCGAAATCTCCACAGACATCAAACAAGTAATTTTTTTTTTAGTTTCCACAGTATATTCTATGATGCGGTCAATGGCACCATTGAAAAATACATCTTGTCCCTCATTGAAAAGTAAAAATGTTATGGTTCTTGGAAAACTCTTGGAGGAAAAAATGTCACTTCCAGTAAATTCCATTTAAGACTGCATTTTGAATATGGAATTTGGTTTTAGGTTCCTTGTTATAAAAAAGATTTGGGAGATCTGGAGAGCAGGAGGGAGGCCATTAGTAAATACATGAAGGGGAAGTGTCTGAAAACAAAGGAGACTAAAAAAAATTATTAAATGTCCAAGAATTTTCAAAGAACCGGGGGCATTCCCCACTGGGGAAAAAGGGCCCAAATTTTGGCAAAATTTTTAAAAGGAAAAAAGAGTAGCCCCCATCAGTAGTCAATAGGAAGCCCAAACCCCTTTCCCAGCTCATAAACAAAATGTTACAATATTTAACTGAGTTTCCCAAGGGGTTTTTTTGGTCCTGGGCAACCAAGGTTGGGAAGGTTCTTTTAGTGAAAAAAAATTTTTTTATTGTTTTTTTTTATCATCTAAAATATTTACATTTGGGGGGGATGGCTGCAGTTGTGACAAAGTAAGGGAAAAATTTACTTTACAAATGTTGAATCTGTTTTGTGAAAGTGATCAAATATCCCGTTCAATTTTGGAAAAAAATAAATTGTGCAGAAGCAAGACCCAAGCAGAACCTCAAAGGGGGGACAGAGCATCACTGCACCTCAGGTAGAGTCCAGATCTATTAATGAACCGCTTCTGCACTTTAGAGAAGTTCCTGTTTTCCATTTTTTAATGTTCGTACATACACATATTATTCTGGACTGGAGTAAGGTAAGTGACACATTCATACTGTCTGTATTGGTATTGGAGTCCATTTTCTTTTTTCTCTACAGCAGGAATTGTGTAGTTTGAGGTTTCACCAAACTCTTCTACAAAAGCACTGGAAATCCTATGGGAGTGACAGATTGATTAATGATATAGTTTTGTTGTGGGGTCATGACCTTAGTGGAATAGAGCCTTATTTTGGATCTGTATTTTGGGTTTTTTCTTGTTACTTATGTAAATACATTTTACTGTTTTTGTTTGAGTTTTATTTTCCTTAGGTATATGTTGGCGGGCTCGGTGTGGAGGAAAAAAATGGTTTTTGTATGACCAGCTCAGGGGTTGGGGGGGTGTGAGTAACCCCGGGGGGCACAAAGTGTCCTCCCAAAAGGACAATAAACCCGTTCACTGAACCCACCACCCCATCGTGTCCCCTCCCACCAGATACACCTTGGACTTAACCCAACCAAACCCTCAAAAAAAAATACCAAGGCACCCAAAAATTTGTCCTCACCCATGAAAGCGCTCACTCACCTAACCAAACACCAATGCCCCTATGTGCTCATCAATCCATCCTATGACTCGTAATACCACCCCCCCTCCAGACCCCCACTGCCACAGAACCCCCCCTGGGGGGGGGGAAGGCTGTAAGCCTTGCGGGGGGGTCCTCTTCCCCCTGCACCCTTATTAGTTCATTTATTTCCCATTGTT
>JAODAL010080050.1:0-12370 GCA_025379985.1 Phyllomedusa bahiana | reverse complement strand
TTTGGGGCTTTTTGGCTTTTTTTAAATTTAGAAAAATTTAAGCCTTGGGAGAACTACACCCTACGGCGGAGTTAAATGTTAAGTATCACTCCTTTAGACACGTACCATTTTGACACATTGTCCTTTGGGCTGCTGCTGCTACTACTTTATAAAATTTTGCACCAGATTCTGCCCCAAAAAATCCACAAAAACCACATTACTTTCCATACAGCAAGAAACTGTATTAGCGTAAAAAACGTAAAAAAAAAGGGATTTTAGGGGCAAAACCCCCCAAAAAAACGAAATTTTTTGCGCAATTCCGTAAAAAAACCTATTTTTAGTGTCAGAAACGAGATCACTTTATTAGCGCCGAAATCCATAAAAAAAACTTATTTTTTTGCGTCAAAAGAAAAGTCGCTTTATTAGGGGGAAAAATCGAAAAATACGTATTTTAGCACCAAGATGCAAAAACAAACGGTTTTCTGGTCCCGAAAAGAAAAAAATCTTTTTTTTTCATCAAAAGCAAAAAAATTTTATTAGCGAAAAAATTTTCAAAAATGGATTTTAGCCCCAAAAATCCGTAAAAAAAAAAAACAATTTAGCACCAAATGCGAAAACAACATCGACCTGAAATCCGTAAAAAATGATTCTTTTGCGTCAAAAGCTAGATCACTTAATTAGTCCCAAAAAATCTGTAAAGATACTTTTACCCCAAAATCCTCAAAATAGGGATTTGATGCCAAAATCCATAAAACTATTTTTAGCGTCCGCGGAGATAACTTTATTTTCGCCAAAATATATTCAGTAAAAATTTAGAGCCAAAATCCTTAAAAAAAAATGGATTCTGGCGCAAAATCCGAAAAAAAAAGTATTTTTAGCGATAGAAGCAGATAACTTTATTAGCACCAAAATTTGTTCAGTAAAGGATTTTAGTGGCAAAATCCGTAAAAAAAAGGATTCTGGCGCAAAATCCGTAAAAAAAACTTTTTATAGTGCCAAACAAACTTTATTAGTGCCAAAATATTTCATAAAGATTTTAGTCCCAAAATCCATAAAAAAAGTATTCTGGTGCCAAATTCTAAAAAAAACCACCGTTTTTTAGCGAAGAACGAGATAACTATATTAGTGCCAAAGTATGTTCAGTAAAGGATTTTAGTGTCAAAATCCGTAAAAAAAAAAAAAGTATTCTGGTGCTAAAATCCGTAAAAAAACTTATTTTTAGCGTCCGACGGGAGATAACATATTTTGGCCAATAAAGTTCAGAAAAGGGATTTTGGGGCCCACATGTAGAATCCCCCGGGGTCGGGGCGCCCCTTTTCCCGCCATTTTCCGGCGGAATCGCGCCGTTTTATTTGGGGGGGCCGGGCGCGCCAACATACAATGTAAAGTCCCTGCACCTCCCAGTGTTTTTAGGCATGGGGGTCCGAACGCATGGGGGCGTGCGCCTATGTTTGGCGCCGGGGATGCGGCATACATGGGGGGAAAACCCCGCCGTCCTGGCCAGTGTTGGGCGCAGTGCGGGGACCGGGGCGCAGTGGGGCGCTGCCCCTAGTTTCGCCGCCGGAGGAGCGCACCATACATGGGGGGAAAAGTTCCCTCCCCTTTCCCATGTTTTGGGGGGCACATGGGGGGCAGGGGCCAGGGGGACTTAGGTGCCGTGGGGGACGCCCCGAAAAACATTTTTCCGAGCGAGACAGCTGGAACAGCGAGAAATCATTCCAGATGCAGTGCAGAGTAAATCAAAAATCCCCTTTATAAAGGCTTCAACATTCTCAGAAAAGAGCTAAACCTAAAAAATAAAAAATACATAAAACAAATCATTTTCCCAATATCCAAATTCAAGAATTAGGATATTGAAATTGCCGGAAATACAGTAATTAAAATTTCGAAAGCTTTTCCCTTTTGATTGCTGCTTCTGCCACCAACAGAATAAAGCGACAGGAACCATTAAAACCTAGGGGAAGTTTAGCCCAAACAAATCCACGGGGGGGAATTAAAAAATCGTAAAAACTGAAAAGAGCTGTTTGGGTTAAGCTACCGGAACTTGGCTAGCTCACCCAAATAAATAGGAGCGACAGAGACCCATTCAGCCTATGGAGAATTTTTGACCAATCAAATAGGAGCGACAAAGACCCATCAGTCTATGGAGAAGTTTAGACCAATTCAAATCCCCCGGGGGGATAATTAAAAATACAGTAAAAAGACAAAAAAGACTGATTGGCTGACTAGGGGTGCTTGGCTACCCCAAAAACCAACAGAGCCGAGCTACTTTTTCCCCATTATTCATGAGAAGGGGGCGCACGAAATCTGGGCACTCAGCGCCGTGGGGCTGAAGTTTTAATAAAAAAAAATTTTTTTTAAATTAAAACTTTATCAGAAAAAGACAGAACCCTTCTTTACAAAAAAAGATTAAAAACCCAACAACGCTTTTTGTCGCCAAACCGGGCGCTACATAGGGAATTGCAATGTAAAAATTCCCGGGGAAATACAGTAATTCAAATTGTTTAAGCTATTCTCTTTGGGTCGGCAAAACCAGCCAATCAAAATGGGACGAAAAAAGACCCATTAAAAATCCTAGGGAGAAGTTTGGCCCAAATCAGAAAGGACGACAGGGGGCCCATTCAACCATAAAGGGATATTAACCAATCAAATAGGACGCCAAAGTCCCATTATATCCAGGGAAATTTTTTTGGACCAATAAAAATAAAAGGGCGGAACAGTTCAAAAAACAGTAAAAAGACAGAAAAAGCTGATTGGCGAGCTAGGGGGGGGGCTGGCTACCCACCCAAATCAAGCGCGAGCTACTTCCCCTTTAAAGTCTATGAGAGATGGGCGCTCTGAAATCTCGCGCTCAGCGCCGTGGGGCAAATATTAATAAAAAAATGTTTTTTATTAAGGTAAAACTTATCAATAAAGAGCAGAACCCTTTACAAAAAAAGCAATTAAAAACCTGAACAACCGTTTTCGCCGAACCGCGCTACTAGGGGAATTGCAATGAGAGAATCGCCGGAAATACTTTAAATTCAAATTGTTTAATCTATTCCATGTGGCATAAACCACCCCAATCAAATAGGGGCGACAATTTCCCCTTATAACCTATGGAGGAAATTGACCAACAGAATAAGCACAATGTCCCATTATATCCTATGGAGAAAAATTTACCAATATATTTAAAGGGGGGACAGTTCAAATACAGTAAAAAAAACAGAAAAAGCTGTTGGGTTTAAGCGGGGGGGCTCTCCATTTTGCCAATCAGAGCGCAGCTACTTTCTCATAGATTCTATGGGGAAAAAAATTCTGAGCGTCCCCTGTGATTGGCTAAGTTAAAAGAGGCGCCGTTATTTTTGGGCCCCTGGGAGAGCAGCACGCCCATGGGGGTTTTTTAAAGCAAACTGAAATCAAACTGAAAACGGCCGAAACAAATTTTAACCTACAGAATGGTTCCCGATGTTAAATTAAAAGAATAATAAAAGGGGGTAACGAAAAAAAAATATTAATTCAATAAAAACATGTTTATTTCTTTATTTTTGTTTGCCAGGATCAAAAAAGTAAAGGGTGCAACGAAAATAAAGAAATAAACACTCAGCCAATCAGCCTTTTTCTGTCTTTTTACTGATTTTGAATTATCCCGCCCTGATTTTATTGGTTAAACCTCTCCATAGACTAGAATGGGTTTTTGGTCGCTCTATTTTATTGGCTGACTACCAAATCCCCGGGACTCAGCCAAAAACTCTTTTTCTGCATTTTTTTCTGTAATTTTTAACTACCCCCCGTTGATTCTGATTGGGCAAACTTCCCCCTAGGTTTTAAAGATTCACGTCGCTCCTATTCTGATTGGCCGGTTTATGCCGACCAATGAAATAGTTCAAATTGAATTAAATGTATTTCCCGAATTTCCAATACAAAATTCTTGATATTGCGGCTTCTAGAGTTTTGAAAAATGTTTTTTTTTTTTTTTTGTGTATTTTTTACGTTCAGGCTTTTTCTGACACTGTTTTTCCCCCCCTTTTTTAAAGGGGATTTTTTCGGGAAACATACCCTGCTGCACGGACAAGGCCAATTTCTTCACGATCTTTCGATCCGCTTTCCCCCATGTTCCGATCCTCTTCACTTCGCCTCTGCCGGACATTTGACCAAAAAAACCTGGTCTGCCTGTCGGAGCTGCCCAGCGCTGCACTGCGCCCGCTTTCCGACCCCAACGTACATGCCTCGGAGCTACGAGCGCCCCGCGTCCCGCCCCAAAGCCTACCACGCCCCAACCCGCGCCCACTTTCCCCCCCTTTTATGCGGGGGCAGCTGAAAGTGGCAACACGCGCCTAACAAAAGAATCCCCGCGTCCGACAGCGGGATTCACTGGAGGCGCAGTGTACGCCAAAAAAAGGCAAAAGCCCGATCATACAGTCGCCCTTATGTCAAAACAGTATTTTTATCGTCACAACGAGATAACTTTTTAAAAGCGCAAAAATCGTAAAAAAAAAAAAAAAAAGGGTTTTAGCGAAAAAAAATATAAATGCGCAAAAATCGTTACGACCAAAGCATGATCATTTTATTTCAATTGTACAGACAAGGACACATCAAACACTTGTAGGGCAAATTTGATAAGGTTTAAAATTTTGGTTTACCACCCTTTTAAAAGTAAAAAAAAACCACCAATTTAAAACGCAATACCTTAAAGGAAAGGGATATACATTTAAAAAATATAAACTTTATTGTATTCTAATAAAAAAACTATAAACTCCCCCAACCAATCCCTATTATGCCCACTAGCTAAACTGATGATACTGGAGAACCGCCCTGAAAAGGGGGACCCCCCCATGGAAAACCCATACTAAAAAACCCAAAACCCTTTTCTCACAACTATCACTAACCCCCCTAATTGTAAAACACTAAATACCCCCAAACCCAAAAAGGAAAGACTAATTGCAAAATACCAAAAAAACCCTCACCAAGACAAGAAAAATTAAAAAAAATCAATAGTTCCCCCTTTCCCGACCGTTTCCCCCACAGATGAAGTGGGTTTACAGGGGTCAGGGCACACTAAAAAAATAAAGTACGTTTTAGAAGCTCACGAGGGATACAAGGTAAAAATAAAGGGAAAAATACCAGCATGCAAACAAACAATAGTAGAATTGATTAGGTAAACCAAAAAAACAACATCCCTTTTAAAATCACGTCCCCCTTTAGATTTGTTTTTTTTGGAAACCCTTTAAAGGGAGGGGAAAACCCAAGGGAAGGAAAACCCCCATGCCAATAAGCATTCTAGAAACCGGGTTAATACGGGTGGACTCCCGCACTAAGGGGATTCTAAAGTTAAAAAGTCTTTTTTGTTTGAAAGCCAAAACCCCAAAAAATCAACGGAATTTTTCTTTTATTTCCTTTCCCCGGCCCCACGGGTTTTCGACATTATTTTGGAATTTCCAAAGGTCCCAAAAGGGGCTTTTGGCCCTTGAAATGTCGGACAATTTGTAAACGGGGATAGATAACTGACACAAAATGTTTTTCTCCCATGTAAAATAAAATTTTGTCTCCCCTGTAAAACCCCACTCCCATCTTTCATTAGGAAACTACAACCTACTTTTAAAATTGGGCCAAAATGGTTGTGGATTCTGAAGGTTTCTATGCAGCATGATGTTTTAAACTCTTTTAGCCCCCTTCCCACATGATAAGGGGATCGAGGCAGTTTTTGTTTTTTTTGGTACAAGAAGTGTATTCCCCCAAAAGGAAAATTTAATTTTATTTGTGATTGAACTTTTTTCACTTTTTCTTGACACATAAATTTTTTTTATTTGATGGTCCCGGTGCTACCACCCCAAAAACAGGGGGGCCCCTATGGGGAGCCCCGGGGCTTTCCCCCTCCCTACACAAATCTCTTCCTGGGGTGATGGAGCACACCAAAGTTTTTTTAAAATGGGTTTTTTTAGGAGGCTCAAGGAAAATATCGACTATTGGGGGGGATACCCTAGATGACATGAAAGAAATTTTGTGGACGGGCCCCGAAAATGGCCTTTCATTTGTTCGCCAAAATTGAATTTCCCAAAAATATTGGGCTTTTGGTTTTACCTCATAATACAAGGGCAGAATTGGTTTTTTCCCGGTTGCCTTGATTTCAAAGGACCGAGACCATTTGAATACCACCTTTTAACGAAAGGCCATCATCAGGGAATAGTCTCTTTCTTGGGGCAGTCCCCCATCCCTTTCCCCTTTAAGGAAGGGCCCTACCTAAGGGACAGTTTTTAAAAAACGAGTTTCGTAGAAACTGTTCGTCCCGGAAATCCCCCTTTTAAAAATGAGGGAGACATTTAAGAACAAGATTCCCAGAACGCCCTTTTTCCCCACCCCTATTTTAACTGAAGGGATATCACTCAGCTTCAACATTTTATCGTCTTCCCTTAAATACAAAAACAGCAAAAAAAAAAACAACCAGATACATTAAAGGGTTGTGGGTACCTACACCCATTCCTCAAGCCAAGTTAGAAATATTTTTTTCAAATTTTTTGGCTAATTTTATTTCAAAATCCGGGATCTGAAAGACCTTGTTGATACTTACCCCCTATCGTATAAAGAAGAGGTAGAAAAAAATTCGGGAACCCGACTTTTTAAAAAATCAAAATTACGCCACCTTTCGCCTCAAATTTCATGGGGTTACCTCTAGGGGTCAAACCCCCTAAAAATGCGTAAAAAAGCAAGGCGTGCCCTTTATAGTCAATATCAAAGTCGGAGACAAATTTTCATTTAAAGGGAAAACTATAAAACCCTTTGGGGTATGGGAAAAATTTTAAACTAGGGGGTGATTTAAACCCAAACTCTCTCCCATGCCCCCTATTAAGTTTGGGGAAGCCCCCTTGAAGAATGGGGGCTTGGGGGGGGGAAATATCTGGGGGGGGGGGGGGGAAAATTTAAATACCGTGAGAAATGGGCCGCGACACTTTTCCCTTTTTGCTAACATATGAAAATCCTTAAAAAAAAAAAAAGATAACCCTTTATCCATCACTTCCCCCGTTTTTTTGAAAATTTTCCATCCCTCCCCTAGAAAAGGGGAT
This sequence comes from Phyllomedusa bahiana, assembly GCA_025379985.1. NCBI lineage: Eukaryota > Metazoa > Chordata > Amphibia > Anura > Hylidae > Phyllomedusa > Phyllomedusa bahiana. Next base: position 5,351 of record JAODAL010080050.1, on the reverse strand, counting down.
TTTTGAGAAAAAAATACTGCAAAGGGAAGCAAATTGGATCTTTCGATTAAAGACATTGCAACCTAATGGCATTAATGATTCTTTGACTTTTACATAATTTATTTGATCTACTGTTTATTATCATTAGCTTTATTAATAATATTTTTTATCCTGTGGGTTATGATTGTTTATTTATCAGAAATTAATATCTTTATAGTAATAATTTTGTTGCCTTACTGTTATGGCTGGGTTATTCTCTGCACTATGGGGTTTCCTGTAGCTATATTTGCATTTTTCGACTGGTAATGATATTAATCTAGTAATTCCCCACATTAGTATTAGTTTTTGTCATTTTACCTGGTGCAGCTTGGGGATTGGTACTGGACTTTTTCGCCTGCATTAATATTTTTTGTTTAACATTAGTCTATTATTGACAAACTCGGCTATACTTGCCATGTTGGTGTGCTTTCCAAGTTGCGGCTTTGCACTGTGTGTTTTTCGGCATGTGCTTGTTGGACGTCTTGCTGCAGGCACGCAATTACCTAGGCAGTGCATGCGCAGTGGTGGCAGTCTGGCGTGCATGCACATTTGAGCGCATGGTAAGTCATACTAGATTTTCTATCCCCTGGTCGCATGCGCGTTTTTTTTGTGACGTCATCTGTTCCACGTGCATGCGCAGTTAGCCCATAGTACTTCGGGCGGAACTCCGTAGGTTTTTTACAGCACATCATGTCGTGCCTTTTGAATTGGCACACTTTATTGACTTTGTCAGGCTGCTACAGGTGGGCGTGTGATTGTGTGGTTTGGCGTCAAACGAAAAGACATTTAACTTTAGAATACACTTAGTGCAGAGTCCAGCAGTATTAATCCGGTCTAGCATGCTATATTGGCACTGAGGTTTCTCCTTCCCTTGGGATTTCCCTGCTTAACGTCCATAAAAAATACTCTGAAGGGACGTGAGTTTAAAGATGTTGTTTTCTGGTACCTAATCATATATCTACATATTGTTTGTTTGCATGCTGGTATTATACCTTTATGTACCTTGTATCCCTCATGAACTCTATAACATATTTTTAAATTATTATGCTGACTGCCCGATAAACCCCACTTCATCTTTGGGGAAACGCTTTCGGGACAGGGAAACTTTTGTTTTCTCGTTTCTTTCTCTTGTCTTGGGAGGGTTTTTTTGGGAAATTTTGCAATTAGTCTTGCATTTTTGTTTGGGTATTTAGTGTTTTCAAATTATGTTAGTGATAGTTTTTGAAAAGTATGGGGTTTTTTAGAATAGGTTCCAGTGTGGGTCCCCCTTTTTCAGGGGGGGTTCCCACGTATCACAGTTTAGCTAGTGGGATAATAGGGATTGGGGTTTTTTAAAGTTTTTATTTTAGAAACAATAAAAGTTATATTTTAACTGTATATCTTGCCTGAAGGATCTGCGTATTTGGGGTGTTCTTTTTGTAATTCGATAACCGGCGATTTTTATCAGGGGTTTTTTCCCACCCAGCTATTTTTAGGAGTGAGGTAGTTTGTTTCACCCATTATAGGTGTAACTTGGGTCTCCTGGGAGGGTTTTCATTGAAAAATCGCGGCAAAAAACGCCGCGAAAACGCACCAAAAGACGTCCAGCGCTTTACATAGACTCCAGTATTAAATTTTCTGCCCTGCTCTGCCGTTTTTTAGAGCATGTTGCAAAAGACGTCCATTAAAAAAAAAAGAGCAGAAAAAAAAAGCTCAGTGTAGACAGCAGGAGGGTTTTACATTAAAAGTCTATGAGAGATGTTTTCAGTCGTTTTTCTGTGCAGTGTAGATATAGCCTTAGGGGGACATGCAGTATCTCACAAAAATGAGTACGCCCGTTGCATTTTCGTAAGTATTGTATCTTTTTATGAGACAACACTGAAGATATACAATACATGGAAACCTCTAAAGAAGCATTTATGCTATCATACATGAAAAAAACTTTGAGACTTAGTTCACACGTTTTGATCAAAAAATGTTTAAGCCACCCCCGACTTACAACGGGATCTCTAGGCGGGTGGTCCTACGCTATCTTTACCTCTCAATAAAGCCAAATTCAGACTTGTCATTGGGTCAACCGACCATCCATAATCCAGGGAGAAAAATAAAAAACACCAACCTTGCAAGCATACTGCACTGATATAACTGCCTGTGGAGGTGGGTGGGTGCAAGAAACCAAAATGGAGGCATTCCTTCTTCCTATATAGATTAAAGCAATATATGCCAAATGCAACGTATAGTTCTGCACAAAAAATAACATTTCTAAAAAACACAATGTGAACCTGGGTGCCACTGGCATGGTTGCGACACATATATATATACACACGCATACCATTACCAGTGTAACACCAACTGCTAAAAGGGCTATACAATACATGGAAACCTCTAAAGAAGCATTTATGCTATCTATCATACATGAAAAAAACTTTGAGATTCTTAATTCACACGTTTTGATCAAAAATGTTTAAGCCACCCCCGGCTTACAACGGGATCTCAGCTAAGAATCTCAAAGTTTTTTTCATGTTTGATAGATAGCATAAATGCTTCTTTAGAGGTTTCCATGTATTGTATAGCCCTTTTAGCAGTTGGTGTGCCACTAGCAATGGTATGCGTATATATACTGTATATATGTGCCGCAACCATGCCAGTGGCACCCAGGTTCACATTGTGTTTTTTAAGAAATGTTTTTTTTTTTTTGTGCAGAACTATATGTTGTATTTGGCATATATTGCTTTTAATCTATATAGGAGGAAGGGATGCCTCCATTTGTTTCTTGCAACCGCCATCTCCACAGGCTGTTATAGCAGTGCAGTATGCTTGCAAGGTTGGTGTTTTTTTATTTTTCTCTCTGGATTATGGAGGTTGGTTGACCCAATGAGAAGTCTGAATTTGGCTTTATTGAGAGGTAAAGATATTGTAGGACCACCCGCTTTGAGATCCCGTTGTAAGCCGGGGGTGGCTTAAACATTTTTTTATCAAAACGTGTGGACTAAGAATCTCAAGTTTTTTTTCATGTATGATAGATAGCATAAATGCTTCTTTAGAGGTTTCCATGTATTGTATAGCCCTTTTAGCAGTTGGTGTGCCACTGGTAATGGTATGCGTGTATATATATGTGCCGCAACCATGCCAGTGGCACCCAGGTTCACATTGTGTTTTTCAGAAATGTTTTTTTTTTTGTGCAGAACTATACGTTGTATTTGGCATATATTGATTTTAATCTATGTAGGGAGGAAGGGAGGCCTCCATTTTGGTTTCTTGCACCCCGCCCACCTCCACAGGCTGTTATATTAGTGCAGTATGCTTGCAAGGTTGGTGTTTTTTTATTTTTCTCTCTGGATTATGGAGGTCGTTTAACCCAATGAGAAGTCTGAATTTGGCTCTATTGAGAGGTAAAGATAGCGTGCAGCTTGTATAACAGTGTTAATTTGGTGTGCCCTCAAAATAACTCAACAAAAAGCCATCAATGTCTAAACTGCTGGCAACAAAAGTGAATAAAACCTGAAGTGAAAATGGAAAAATTTTGCCCAATTTGCCTTTTCCCTCCATTGTGTTACGTGACTCATTAGTGTTACAAAGTCTCAGGTGTGATGGAGAATCAGGTGTGCTGAATTTGATGTTATCACTCTCACAGTCCCTCATACTAGACACTGGAAGTTCAATATGGCACCTCATGGCAAAGAGCTGTTGAGGATCTAAAGAAAAAGAATTGTTTCTCTACATAAGGAAGGCATAGAATATAAGGAGATTGCCAACACCTGGAAACTGAGTTGCAACACAGTGGCCAACAGAACAGGCCTCACCATGATGGACCAAAGAAGTTGAGTGCATGTGCTCAGCGTCCTATCCAGAGATTGTCTTTTCAAAATGGTCATATGACTGCTGCCAGAATTGCTGCAGAAATTAAAGGGGTAGGAAGGAGGTCAGCCTTGCAGACCATACAATGCACACTGCATCAAATTGGTCTGCATGGCTGTTGTCCCAGTAGAAAGACCGCAAACTGTTTGCTGAATACAGGAAGACTAAGGACATGGATTACTGGAACCATATCCTGAAGTCTGATGATGAGACCTTGATAACCTTATTTGGTTCAGATGGTGCCAGTTGTGTGTGGTGGCAACCAAGTGAGGATTACGAAGACAAGTGTGTCTTGCCTACAGTTAAGCATGATGGTGGGAGTGTCATGGTTTTTGGCTGCATGGGTGCTGCCGGCTGTGGGGAGCTACAGTTCATCGAGGGAACCATGAATGGCAACATGTACTGTGACAAACTGAAACAGAGCATGACTTAACTTCTGCAGCAATACTGGCAGCACTCATATGTCTATTTTGAAAAGAAAATCTCTGGAGATGACACTTAGCACATGCACTCAACTTATTTGGTTGACCATGGCGAGGCCTGTCCTAAGAGGAAACTTTCTTGTTAAAACAGTGTATGGTCTTGGTCACCGTGCTGCAGCTCAGTTTCAAGGTGTTGGCAATCTTCTTATAGTCTAGACCATCTTTATGAAGAGCAACAATTCTTTTTTTCAGATCCCCAGACAGTTCTTTTCCATAAGGTGCCATGCTGAACTTCCAGTGACCAGTATGAGAGAGTGTGAGAGTGATAACTAGAGATGGGCAAATTTCTCAACAATTCGATTCGGTCACTTTGCCTTATTTTCCGACAAAAATAAATTCGGTCCGAATAACTTCGGGATGAATCGCGTTAAAAAGCAGCTATTTCCAGGCTGCACAGAGTCTGCAGGTTGCTGTAGAACGTTGTGCCATGCTTAAATATGCAGAGGGAGCTTGGTTTGGTCTTCATACAATGTTGTGTTTTAGTATGACACGCAGATGACTGCCGGCGCTCTTAGAATCGCTTCACTATAAAATTCCCTGGGCACTTAAGAGGGCAAAACTGACCAAAAAACTCAAGCGGGAATGTAGCCTGATAAAGTCATGCCAGTAAAAGCTGGAAAAAAACAAGCTGAGAGCTCAGGTGGCAACATTAGTGACAGAGTGTGGAGGTGACGGCGGCAGCCACAGCAGCATGAGGTCAGGCAGTGGCACAATGACATTCTGGAGGTGGCAAAACAGGAGGAAGCCACAGAATGGCACAATGACTGAGAGCGGAGGTCACGGCGGCAGCAGCATGAGGTCAGGCAGTGGCACAATGACATTCTGGAGGTGGGGAAAACAGGAGGAAGCCACAGAATGGCACAATGACTGAGAGCGGAGGTCACGGGGGCGCAGCATAGGTCAGGCAGTGGCACAAAGACATCTGGAGGGGGCAAAACAGGAGGAAGCCCCAGAAAGGGGACAATGACTGAGAGCGGGTCACGGCGGGGACAGCATGAGGAGGAGTGGAAAGCA
>JAODAL010080049.1:0-12370 GCA_025379985.1 Phyllomedusa bahiana | reverse complement strand
TGAAGGACTTGCGAGTGATCCCAGAGCTGTCCCAAGTCACAATAATATATAATTAAGCCAACCCTTTTAGACAAGGCCAGAGTGTCCAAAAATGCTAAATGTAAAATTGGTGTAAAGACCACAAAGTTTTTGTCGCAAATTAAGCCAAAATGTTGGAAGAATTACCATAGTAATGCTGATATTAAGTAACTGCTGATATTTTGTTGTTCATTGCCAGCTCCCCCGTGTCTGTCAGCCAGTTCTGGGATGGGGTCGGCTCGCCCCCGGAGTCCATAGCGGAAAGCGACTTCTACAATGAGAGTGAACTTAACGATCCGCCTAGAAAGCCTCCTGGAGAACCTATTCTACAAGGCACCGGTGAGGGCTCGGACGCCGCCATGCACAATGTAAGAGGCTTCTCAAACTGAGTCTCCAGCTGTTGGGAAACTACAACCCCATCATGCATTTTATATCCTTTTATATCGTTTAAAGATGGGGGTTTATTTCCCCAACAGCTGGAGGGCCCATTTTGGGGGATGCTGTGCAAAAGTGTAATGTTGGATGTAAAGGGTAAATGGCCCCTATAGGGGACCTGTAACATCTCGGGGCATTCTCAGATTTTTCCTTTAATCGGCGTTCCTCTTTTCCCCCGGGAAAAGTTTTACTGAGTCTGTCAGGGGGGGTTCCCCCTCCAGTTTTCAGAGGGGATGCACCCCCCTGCAACTTTGACTGGCGAAATGATTGGACAGCGTCAGAGGCCCGGGGGCCCCCCCACCCCCCCCAGTTGAAGATTACTAATTTATTTTTGGGGGGAAACAAAAACCTGATGAAAGAAAAGATGCTCAAAAAAGTCGGGCCAGAGAAAAAGGATTTATAAAACGGACCCCTTTCCCCACGTTCCCGTAAAAAAATTGGAGGAGGGCCCGCGAGGGACACCGTCGAAAAAACAAGACGAAAAAAAAATAAAACTTTGAAAAAAAGAAGCCCGGATGTGTGTGAACCCTGTGAGACAGAGGGACCAGCGCTCACCGAAAGCTCCCCCAGGTGGTGCTTTGTCATAGTACAGAGTTTCTCCAAACCCCCCTTACCCACTAAATCCCCTTCAACCTGAAATTTTTCTTTCATTTTGGTGACCAAGGCCAACACTTGGAAGCGGGGGGGCCAAAACTTGGCCCTCAACATTAGCATTGCTATTACATGTCGAGGGAGGATCCGTCTTGTTGCCTGATTTATTGTATTGTCCCAGTTACTCACTGTTTATAGGGTTTCCCAAAAATCGCCTCTGTATTAATCCTTTAGCTGAGGGTTTCTCCAGACGTGTAAGGGGGATGGACCCCCAGTGACCCATTTTATATGTGGGGGGTACCATTGTTCATAAGCAGGAAAACCCCGCTGGCCAGGGAAAAAAGAGGCCAAACCCCGCCATTAAAGGGGGTTTTTCCAAAAAAGGGTTGACTTTATGTTAAAGTCTTGCAAAAAAAAAGTCACTTTTCAAATGTGTCCATTAAAGTACACTTTTTCCAGTATCCCCTCTTGTAGGGAGCATCAGCTCCCCAAACTCGCTTGCTACAGACCTTTTCGATCTCCCTGATAGGGTGCCCGCTTTTGGTCACTATAGCCCAAAAATGTTTCAATTCTCTGTAGGTGGCGGCAGGTGCTATAGCTACAGACCTGTTCAATCTCTCCTTTTGGTCCCGCCTGGTCACTATACTACAGCCCTGTTCAATCTCTCCTGATAGGCTCCCAAGCACTGGTTGCTATAACTACAGACCTTTTCGATCCCCCTGAAAAAGGCTGCCAGTGTGGCGCTATAGTATAGAAATGGTTCCCAGAGCTCGTCACTCAGGTCAGGGTAGCAAAACAAAATTTAAAAAAAAAAAAAACCGAGAATAAAACCGTAAAAGAACGAAGGGACAACCCTTTAACCATTTAAGTGTGGTGAAGGGGCCCCTGGGATCTAAATAATTGGGAAAGTGGAGCTTTTCCTTGCGCCCCCGGGGTTCTGATAAGCCAAAACAATGTGGCATGGTGAAAAAAAGGGCACAATCATGGCAGCTATTGGGGGCCCTTTATAAAAACCCTTTTCCCTTTTGGTTGCCAGGCAGTGGGGGGTTTATAAAAGGCCCCCCCGTGCCAAAATTTTTGCTCCTATTACACCCTACCACATGTGTTTGGCTATATTCAGAACTTCAGTGAAAGCGAATGGAAAAGACGGCAACAAGCTTCGCCCCCCTCATTTTCTGACGGTCTTATGAGCCGACTTGTAACACAGAAGTACTCTAATAGGAATACCCCTTTAAGTATTATGAATCATAGACCAAAACCAGAGTTTTCACAAAAAATATCACTGCCAAAATCTAGGACCCTGGATATAGATAAAACTTCACTTTAGTGAAGTATTGCTTTTCATAAAAAAGACTATCAGTATAATTTTTAAATTTCTTTTGTGTCATTTTTAAGATAAAAAAGGTTTTAAAAAATGGAAAAAATAAGACCTTACTGAAAATTTAGGAGGGAAAATTTTACCACCTTACGACCTTTTTTTTCAAGTAATTTTGAACGACAATTGCTGTAAAAGGACAGCAGCAAAAGGTCAAAGGGGGAAAAAATAAAATGGAATCCCTTTTGGGCCGAAACCAAAATAAACAGGGGGGCACGCCCCAAAAGGGGCGCCCACACAGGAAAAGGGTCCCTACCAAAATACAAAGTCCCCTAGCGCAATGGTTAAACTATGGGAAAATAGGTATACAGCAGCGACCCGTTTTTTCTAGCCTACCCCAATTTAAAATTTTTTAATAAATTCGTCAAATTCACAATTCACGGGGAAATTTCCAGATCCCCGGGAGGGGATCGAGTAAAGTTGGGGGCAGGTCCAAGTCATTGATTTGAGTGTTGATCGTCTTGACACGGGGCGCATGCACGCTGCGGGTCATTGTGGAGTCTTTAAGAAAAACCCCAGAGAGAACCAGGTGCCCACAGAAGGGGAAACCCCCGCGACCGCATCAGCCATGAAACGGTGGCCCTGCACCCAAGGGTGGAAAAGTTCATCTGACCATGTTTTTCTAGTGTGGGAATTGGGCAAGGTTCAAATCCCCAAAAAGGGGAAATGTTCACCGGTTTTTTTTGGGCGAGGTTTTAAAGGCGTTTCCCTCGCCCAAACCAAATCAACCCCTTGCCTGAAACACGCATTTTCAGACGAGGTTTTTGACGAGGTTTTCACCCATACAAATGAATAGCCAGGGCAAAAACCACCGCGAAAACGTGCCAAAACAGCGCTAAAAACCACGCTGAAAACCACGCCTAAACTGCGGCTACAATGTGCTTCAAGAATTGACATGACACTTCTTTTTCATTGCTTCCATAGAAGCATGTGAACAACAATGAGGATTTACATGGGGAAATCAATTAAATGAAAGGGGCGTTTTAAAGGGGTTTTGGCCGGGAAACCCTCCGAAAACCTCGCCCAAAAAAGCCGTGTGAACACCCCTAATGAACCTTTCCCTGAGGGGCATGATTCCGTAAAAACGGACACCAAACCATTGACTAAAAGGCGTCCTCAGGGGTTTATTTGGGGGGCCTCATTTTAATGGAAAAAAAAAATTTTCTGCCATTGTTGGGGGAAAACCGATGAAGATAGATCCAAAAGGCCAATCCCCCAAAGAACAGCTTCAAGTGGTTTAATACATGTTTAATTTCCAAATTTATTTCATGAATTTCAAAGGGCAAAAGGCTTAGATGGCTGTCAGTCAAATTCTCATTCAAGGGATTTGGAAATGGGGGGGGATAGAAAAAAAAAAAAAAGATACTCACCTTCCAGTCTTCCGGCGCTGCCCTTCCAAAGCTCTCCAGGATCCAGCCTCTTCACTTCTAGGTTCTCATCACGACACAAAAGAGGCTACATTCTCATCTATGTGTCAGTGTGAAAACCCTAAAGTAAAGAGTAGCAGATCCTAGGGAGCCCCAGAGCTGCAGCAGGGGAGGACCAGGAGGGGAGTATGACTTTTTTTTTTTTTTTAAATTTTTCCTCATACTCGCCCAATTTAACTATAATTTTATTAAAATTGACACCCCTTTAGTCTTCAGCTATCTCTCTCAAACGTTCCATTCACTTGCTAAGCATGCATGAGCTCTGAATAAGGGAAGGGGAGTAGGCAAACCAAACCTCTCTGGATCAGGCATGTAGAAATACAAGTCACTGGTTCTTCTCTCCACCAAATCTGCTGTTGTGAATCGGGAGCTCCCTGTACTCATAGGTGGTCAGCCTGTTCCACTGAAATTGTCAAGTTGTCATTAAAGGAGTTGTCTCACTACAGGTTTTCAGCCTACCTTAGTGTGTCTGGCAGCATAGGATTTTTGAATTCAGGGGCGTGCTTCTTGTCTGCCTCTTCTCCTCACCCTTCCCCCCTCCCCTCAGCACACAGACAGCTCTCCTCCTTGGACTGCAGGGTGAGGGCGAGGGGGTTTGCTGCCAGGGTTAACCCTGTGTGTGTGCCTGCCTAGATCTGCTGATCACTGCTGAATCAGCCATACTGTGCTGTGGCCGAGCTCTTGCTGCTCCTCTCTATAGAGTCAGGAGACGGCAGGGAGAGGGCTGATCTATGAGTGGCTATGGAGCCAGAGGTCTGTGAAGCTGTGTATGCTAATAGCAGAGAGGGGGGTGTAAGTGTTCCTATAACCCCCCGCTTAGCAAACAAAATCTCCAAAGGACATCCTCAAGCAACAACAAAACAAACACTGTCCTCCCATCCAAAAAAAACAGGGGCACAGGGCAGATGTGAAGTGTGTTACTATAATCACAAAGTGCACTTTAAAACAGCAGAGCAGGGAGGGATTATGAACTGTTCACATGCCCCCCTGATCTGTTTCTATTAGTATAGTCAAAAGCTCCACGAACACATCATGATTATAGTAACACACTTCACTGCTGTTCCCCATCGTACTGACCACAGTTTCAGCCTCCCCCTGCTCCCTCAATCTGTGTAAGAGAGCAGGAGGAAGCAGGCACACACAGGGTTAATCCAGGTCAGAAACCAGACACAGAAAGCCAGGCCCTCCCTTCCCTACAGAAGCATATTTGTGTGGGAGGGGTCGTTCTCTGACCTGTATTCAGAAACAGTTGAGTGACCAGCACTGACAGCAGTGAGATAAAGTAAAAAAACAGGTCGGCTGCTATAGTGAATTTCAGAAGCGTATGCACTATTTACAAAACAGGGATAACCAAAATCAGTAGGACATTTGTAATGAACATATATTGCAAAGCTGCTTGTTTTTTAAAGATCTTTTAATTAAAACCCAATCATTGTAGCGAGACAACCCCTTTAATGCGTATGAGCAACATAAAACGCACCTCCAATTATAACACAACTTACTATAAATCAACAATACAAACAAAAATAAGAAACTTTGTAATATATAAGAGAAAAAAATCTTTCTTCTTCACTTCTCAGCCTTTCCTCCTCCTGTCTGTCCATTCAGTCATAAATCACTTAAGGAATATGTCTTCTGGGACATGACTTTCACTTGGAGCTCAGTTTACAGCTGCCCATAAAAGTCTATTGAAAGGGAAGGAGCAGAGAGACACATAGATGGTGCTGGCTGTATAGTGAGTGTTTAATCTCGCCTTCGTGCTGGACTCTTTCTAATGTCCTCTATGCTGCTGCTTGTGTTTGTGAGTCTTGTTTCCACAGTCTCTTCCTCCCCCTCCCTTCTCCATACTTTTCTTTGGGCAGCTGTAACCTGAGCTCTCAGTGGAACTGGAACCTGGTCGTCTCTGCAAGACGGATTTTCTTAGTGATTTATGATGGGCTCTGCAGATAAGAAAGTGAGGGTAGGGTTGGGATGATAAGTGATGAAGGAAGTATTATTCTATATTCAGATATATAACAAAGTTTCTTAACTTCTCTAGTTTTGTTGGTTTATGTGATAATGTTCTATAATTGGAGGTTCACATTAATGGGTAGATAACATAAAATCTCTTATCAACAGTAAGCCAGAAGTCATAGGTTAGTCTTGTACAGGCCGTCCCCAGGTTACTAACAATAGGTTTGTTCTTAAGTTGAATTTGTATGTAAGTCGGAACAGGTATATTTAGTAAATGTAACTCCAGCATTAGCATAAAAGGGTTTTTTCGTTTCGGATACTGCATGGAAGAGTTTTTACATTTGTTTTGCCGTCTGTGCCCCTGATATCTTAGGGCTAGATAACTACAATAAAAAATAACCTTTATTAGTAACAAGATAAAAAGGGGGACTAATATAATCCCTATAAAGCCCTACGAACTGCTCTATCAGACAAAAAGCGGAGAACCCGCCCCAAAAAGGGCGACCCCACACCTCAACCTACTCTACAAACCCTACACCGTCCCTAAACCTAACACCATCCCTCAAACAGAATAGCACCCGTGTAAATACTAATAAACACAGAAACAAATACAGAAATAAGACAACCCCTATCTCTGACATAAAGAAGGGGAAACAAACGCACAATAAATCCCTGTGCCAACGCGTTTCCCCCACAGATACAGTGGGTTCATCAGGGAACAGAAAAGTTAAGAACCGTGATTTACAAATAAAGATATTTTAGGTCCTTATATTGATAATAGAGATGGGAAATAATGTTAAAATATATTTACGTTCCTTGATGATGCCCTGGTGAATACCATAAAACCATGTCCAGGTGGATACCATAGGTCCCAAAGATGAGGGAAAAGAACAGCACCCGGCGGTGTTATCTTCGTCCAGCATGTAATATCGGTATTCTGTGGTTTTTTGTATAATTTTCCAGGATATCGGGCGCTTTTCATTTAGTGGCTCCTCCGCCACTGTATCCAGGAGTTTTCGTAGTTTTCATCTGTGCCCCTGCTAAGAAGATTTCGCCTCATTTTCACCTCATGTGCTGCTGTGGCATGCTGGCACTTGTCGTTCCATAGCTGCTATCTGCTGTGGAACATGGAACTACAAGTGCCAGCATGCCCCATAAGTCTGTTTGTAACTAGGGGACAGATGTAAGTTGGGGCTGCCTGTATTTAGTTCAGCATACTTAAACTGCTGTGTAATGTCCGTTCTCTTTTCTTCCGGCAGAACCTTTTTTGTGGAATTTCACTTTCCAGTGTCGTCCAAGAACAAAGCAGGAGAATCGACGGTGGCCACGGAGATCACACGACTGGTGTCGAGCAAGATTGTGAATGGAGGTAAGCGGTCCTCCTCTCCAGCTTCTGCTTCATACCGCTGTAAATGATTTGACCGGAGGAGACCAAATAAATCCATCACGTTTCACCTGCAGTTTGTGAGGTTCATCAGGGAGAGAAGGAGAACGATGAGCGGTTATTGTAAGGCCGTGTTCACACGGCTTATTCAAGGCGGATTTGTGAGCCGGATTGCGCTCGCAAATCCGGCGTGAATAAGGGGCGGGGCCGGAGCGCGGCGGGGGCGCCGCTCCCGGCCCCATAGACAATGCATTATCTACGGCGGCGTACGCGCCGTTAAATAATTTTGCATGTCACTTTCTCCCCCCGCGGCGGTTTCCTCCGAGCGGGGAGGAGCGACCGAATCCATTTGTTCTCTATGAGAGCGTGGTTAAAACCGTAATTAACTCCGACGGATTGGCGCCGTACTGCAGCGCAAATCCGGCACGGAGTACGGCGCCAATCCGCGGACAAATAAGCCGTGTGAACGAGGCCTAATACATTATCACTTAATGAAAGACCAGATATAAGGATACCACTCTTAGAATAACATAGCTGCCATTAGTGATAAAGTACACAGATAAAGAGCGCAAGGCAAAAGTGAAACATGCCAATATAAGTAAGGTTTGTGGTACGTGTAGATAAGATCTGTACTCGCGCTACCAACATAAAGGAGATAGATTGATAAGCGCCAAACAGTGAATTGATGTCACCACATTTATATGTTAAGGAACCGCCCCTGAGGTCTGATGACCGGTCCCGGGATAGAGATGGATAGTAGAGGGTGTAATGAATCACTCATTAACCCCTTAACTCCCAGGCCTGAAAAGTTGTTAATGACCAGAACATTTTTTTTAGTTTTTGCCCCCTTTTCGTTTTCAACAGTTTTTAACTTTTTTATTTTTTTCAATGACCCCAGTTTATGAGGCCGTTTTTATTCCAGACAAGTTGTACTTTATGGGGGAATAGTTTAAGTTCACTTATAAATAATTGCAGTATTTTTTTTTTATTTTTTTTCATTTTTTTTATTTTTTACACCATTTCACAATTCAACGTTATAACTTGTTAGATTAATTCTAACAGGTTATTACGGTGTGTGGATACCTAATATTGTGTAGGTTTTTTTTTTTGCGTGTAATTTATGCACAATTTTTTTTATTAAATATTTATTTTTTTTTTATTTTTACATTTTTTTTTTACATTTTTTTTTTTTTTTTTTACTTTTTTTTCCCCTAAAGGGAGAAATGTTTAAATTTTTTTAAAAAATTTTTAACTTGTAATGATTAGAATACATTCAAATTTTGGGTTCAGTCTGACACAGACAGCAAAAAAACCTAGTCACTGGCTTCAAGTACCCGTGAGCCCTTCAGCCAAAAAAAACCACTTTGGGTATAAGAAAATGGGCAAGATTTTTTTGAAAAAATTTTTAAAAAAAGACCAAAAAGGTGACACCACTCATGTTCATGGAAAGCATTTAGACATGCAACATCTAAAAAAAAGGGGCCCGACGCTTTCGGATTAGTCTTAGTCTTGTCTTTTACAAAACCGATATCGTAAAAATGGAGGATCCCTAGTCACATACCAAAAAAAGGGCCCAACATCATGAACTACAATACAAAACGGGAAAAAGGGTTAAAAAATTTTTTAATCAAAAAGGGAGTTGCATTGAATATTATATATATATCGTTCTCATTTTAGCATTAATATTAATCTATTGAGGGTAATAGCAGTAAAAAAAACTATCAGAAAAGGAGGAGATATCATAAAAAATATTAACCTGGGGTTTTTGGGGTTCCCTAATTTTAAAACCACATGGTTTCCCCCTTAATAGCAGGTTCTTTTTGGTGGGCCACTATTTTTCATGGACAAAAGCTAAAGGAGGAAAAGATTCCCTCCTGTACTCCTAAAATCCCTAGAAACGTAGAGCATTTAAAACACTCTTTTCTAATTGCTTTTGACAGGGGTCTTCAAATTTCTTATTTTTAGCTGACCTTGAAACCCCCTTTAATACGACTGGCATGTAGAAATGTTATGAATAGATACGAATTTGCGTTGCAATTTACATGCTATGATTCATAATTTTTTATTAGAAACATTGAAAAAAATGTTTTTTTTTTTTGTGCATACTTGCAACCCCGGCAGGGGGGTGTAACCAAAAAAAACCCATGCTCCACCCAAATTATTGTCAAAAATGGGGTTTCCCCAAAATGCCTTAGAAAAAATGCCCCTAGGTGGGGGCTCTTTTAAAATAAAAGGGAATTATTTTGAAAAAATTTTGTAAGTGGAATTGACGTATAGAAAGGAAAGTGTTTTTTTTTAAATTTCACTTTTTTCCCCAACTGTGACTAAAACCGGGTGAGAAAAAATTTTTTCTGTATTTTTGATGTGTTTAGAATTATTTGAAAAAGGGGAGGATCTTTTACCCTTTTAACCCTATGTTGGGACTTTTAAAAATTTCGTGAGGGAAAAGCACGTTGTTTTAATTGACAATCACTTTTTTCCGCCCATAAACTAGTTTTTTATTAGAAATTTCTTTTGGTAGTAAGTTTCCGTATGGATTTGTTTAAAAAATGTTTAGGGTGACAAAAATTAGCCAAAAGCAATGAGTTTAAGCGGTGGATTTTTTTAAGGTAAAACCTTGAGGGGACTGCGATTTCCCCCACTATGGTTTAAATCCAAAAAAATGAATACAGTCTTTCCATTGCGGGGTGAATTTGAGATTCAGGGAGTTGGACCCTATGTAGGAAACAAACCCATGGCTGAGCCTCCGCCCCCCCCCCCCCACACTCAAGAGGTCATCATGTCCCTTCCATACCAGATGATGTGGGGGGGAAAAAAACAAGTTGGAAGGAAACTTTTTTCCCAACAACATGAAAATGTCCAGGGACGGGGGAAAAAAGGGCCCCCATAGAGGCCCCCTTTCTTTTGTAGAAAATAGGGCCATTTTAAAATTTAAAATAATTATGTGTCAATAGGGATTCACTGTATCCCTAGAAACTGCTTTTAATGAAAGTTATATATTATCCAAAAGATGGTGGCGGATAAAATTAATGTTGGCATACTGAATAAAGCCTAACATCGCAAGTAGCCAATAATTCTCCCTTCCATTCAAAGATTCCAACACTTTTAATAAATGTTTGGTTGCTCGCAGTGCCCCGGTGGGCGACACAAATGGGTGTAATTACGATGACCATGGCCCCAGACGCTCCCCCGAGATTTTCCTATCCCTGCCACTATGGGCAAAGGGAGGGGGGGGGAAGGGGAAGAAAAATGGTGTACAGGGTGTTCTACAAAAGCCCATCTGCGAGTTTGGGAAAAAAAACCCAGAGACGCCCCCTCTGTAACAGATTTTTCAATGGACTTTGAGCAGTTGGGATCTTTTTTCATGTTTATGACTTGGATCTTTCAAAATAGCAAGTTCTCCCCCGCAATATAAATTCTGCTAAAAAATACCACGAGCCTCCCTTGTCCGCAGATCTTTTCAAACCCCCTTTTTTTCTTTTAATTGTGGGGGGCCCTTTTTTCTCCGCACTAATATTGCTATGTTTTTTGGATTCACTAGTTTTAAAATTTAGCGTTTAGGTCCCTTTCTACCCTCTCCCGGAAATTCCCTACTAGGGGGTTAGTTAAAAAGGATAGAAACTTTCATTCCATATTGAAAATTGATTGGATTATCAATGATTTCCAATTCATTCTAAGGGATCGCGGTACTACATTACAAAAATCTAAAAGGGGAAATGGGGGGCCCCAACATGGGCAGTATATGCTTTTCATTTTAACCCCTTTCCTTCCTCATAAGTACTGGGCCCCTTACTAAGGGAGAAATGATTTTTTTTTAAAGTGATTAAGGGGCACATTTTTTAAAATCTGTAAAGTGTTAATAATCAAAAAAAACAGGGGGGTTTAAAAACCCAAACCTTGGAAAAACCTTATTTGGTTTTCAGACAAAATTTGAGCTGAGAGATTTATCAGGGTCAGGTTCTCCGAAAGAGGGTGTCCAAGGGGTTGGCTGTAAACTCTTGGCCCGGTGTTTTTTCCCCCCGCCCCCCCTGGGGTTTTTGATTCCCCCCTTTTTGGGTCGTTGATTGTGCTTGCTGCCTGTCCCGCGGGAGGGGGGGCTTGGGGGGGGCGATCTACCCCCTATCGGGCATAAGCTCCTTTTGACCTCCATGTGTTGTCTAAGTATAATCCCAGGCAGCCGGGAATCTTTGTGAAGAATTCCCCTTTAAGAAAAATGACACCCGAGGAGGATCTAACCCTTTATAATTTCTCCCTTAGAATAGATCTAAGGGTATTTCTGTTAGGGTTTTACTCCCAAAATATACTTGTTTGACTCGAATCTCTTTTAAAAACCGTTGAAATTTTGTTTTTTCATCGTGATATTTCTTTTTCCAATTTACTTTTTTGTCGCATTCTGTCAATAAGGTGGGGTACATGGGTTTGTTTTAGGAAAATCCACCCCTTTCTCGTACTTGTTGTGTTTGAGTTTTACTCTGCAAGGCTGTTTTTTATGTTGGTAAAGAGTTCAATTTTGCTTCCCTTTAGCATTCAGATGAATATTTTTCCACGCTCGTAAAAACCCCTCAAATGCAGGTGGCCCCCTTTCTTTATTCGAAAGGCCCCCAGGAATCATGTTTTCTCCCCCTTTGAGTTTTTAAAGGGTTTTTAAGTCCCCCCAAGTTTTAATTCCTTTAGAGATATTTTCAAGTTGCGGAACAATTTTAAATCATTAGGGTGCGGTATTACCAGTATTTACACTCTGGAAAATTTCGCGTTTCCATTCTATCCGCATAACCTCATTAAAATTTTTCTTTTCCCGGGGTGTCCCCTTTCCCTCACGCACCAAATATGTAAAGTTAGTTATCGAATTGATGCAGAAAAAGGGGGGCACGAAAAAAAAAACTCTAAATTTAAAGAACACCAGTTGCATATATTGCTCACCCCTCAATGTGAGACCCCGGGTCTGGAGCCGGCCCGGGTGGAAACACATCCCATACACAAGATTTAAAAAAGGGGAGCCAGCTTCACCCAAGTTCGGCTGAAGTGGCTCACGTATTGAATTTGTGTATCGGATGGGACTTACCCTGGCCGTGCTCCCGAACCTGTTGCAGCTATTGAGGGTGAGCTGAAAATATCAACTTGTGTTCTAGTACGGCTTTGACACGAGCTTTGGGCCCCTCGGGTCCCCAGGGTGAAGTAGCCCTTCCT
>JAODAL010080048.1:0-12371 GCA_025379985.1 Phyllomedusa bahiana | reverse complement strand
AGGGGGACGTGCGCGCTATTGGAGCGGTGCAGTTTCTGCCTTGTTGGAGTGTTTACTGGTCTGGTAAACCCGGGTTCAGTTTGTGGAGTAGAGCTGGCGTATGAGACCACCACATAAGAATT
Source organism: Phyllomedusa bahiana (assembly GCA_025379985.1). NCBI lineage: Eukaryota > Metazoa > Chordata > Amphibia > Anura > Hylidae > Phyllomedusa > Phyllomedusa bahiana. The sequence goes on along the minus strand of JAODAL010080048.1, from coordinate 12,249 downwards.
TTATATTGGTTCTCTTTGTACAAGTTACATTGAGATGTCTGGCCTGCTCTCTGCCATACCAATCTCCATTCCTCCTCAGATAACTTCCTACCCAAGTGTCCCTCCCATTTCCCCATGTAAGAATGATTAGGGAGCTCCTCTGGACAGGGGTTTAATAGCAAAGAGTATATCTGGGATATCAATCCCCAAAGTAAATAATTTGCATGTTAATTCAAATCTAGTAGGTTTGGTAACTTTACTGGAGCCCAACACTGACCTAGAACAATTTGTAGGTAGGAATAGTGACTACTATTTGGTAGATGGAATCGGTCCTGCAAAGCTTTAAATGGAAGAATTTGCAGTGTTTTGTAATCTACAATGTCTGCTATCCGGAAGAACTTCCTGTCGTACCATGGTTTCATAGATAAATCATCAAGTCCTGTCAGAAAAACTGGGTTAAAGAGGAACGAGGTCATCGCAGAAGATGCAGAAAAGAGCCCAAATTGTTTTGCACAGTGGATCCACACATCCCTAGTCAGCTTAATAGGCCCTAACAATAGGTATGTCACTGGAACCTTTGAAGTTGCCCACAGTAATGAATTAGGATGCACTGGGGCCATCCACAACTTCACTATTTCTGCCCATTTAGAGTATGCATAAAGCGTGGACCATGCAGGAAGGTGCCGGAGTTGAGTGGCCCAGTAATATTTTGTTATAACTGGGACCACCAGACCTCCATCCTTTCACCCCCGCTAGCATTGTACTCTTCTTTATCCTGTGTCTTTTTGTTTCCCAAATGAATTTAAAGATCGACTCCTGCATGGCTTTTAGGTGAGCAAGAGGAACCGGAACAGGCAAAGCCTCAAATAAATACATATCTTGCTATCTCATTCAAAATATTTTTGGTGCCTATGACAAAATCTCTCACTTTAGAAATGCCGACCAAATGCAGCTTTGACTTGATATTTCAGTTTTGAGCAATATTTTTTCTTTTCTCTCTGTCACATAACATAACTATTACTGCACACTGCCCCGGTCACAGATAGAAAACCACTGCAATACCACAAAATACCATACACAAACATAAACATTTCTATCAGAGATGAAAAAGCAAATAGTTGAGGGGTTTAAATGCCTTTTGATAAAAATGTGTGATACTTTATTTGCTTGGGATCTAAGATTGTTTCTCCTTGGTACTTTATTATGGTCACGAGCAGTATTTAGTATATTGCAGGATATTTTACTAGCCTCCATTTAAGCAATAACATCTACTAACAAAATAGAGAGCTGTCTTAAAGGGGTTCTCTGCGTTGGACAATTTGTATTTGTTAGAATGACCACTCAAAAATAAGGTTATCATAAAGTGTCCCCTTATTGGGGCCCACAGCAAGATGCTATAATTTATGGTTACTTTATATATAAACCAGCCACATACTGTATATTATGCTATAAGCCCCATATACATTAAAGCACCATTAACAGGTCTCCACACCTGTATCAATCCAAGTCCTCAGAAATAGAATGGGCTTTATCTTGAAAAACGTATAAACTTTTATTGTAGATCCGTTAAAAACAACTTCAGTACGACAACATAAGTGTTTAGGCAAAGTAGAGGGGTACTTAACATGGTTGCGATGTCACCATCGTTCAATCGAGGTAGTCCGTAATTTCTTGCTCCCTCCGGAGCTATCTTAGGAGACGCCGGGAGACCGGGCAGACGGTGTCTGTGCATGCAGCGACGTTTCGGGGAGGCTCCTCCCCTTTCTCAAACATCGCAACCATGTTAAGTACCCCTCTACTTTGCCTAAACACTTATGTTGTCGTACTGAAGTTGTTTTAAACGGATCTACAATAAAAGTGTATACGTTTTTAAGATAAAGCCCATTCTATTTTTGATAATTTATGGTTAAACATGGTAATTAATCTACAGTTTCATGAGAGATTGAATAGGTCTGTAGCTATAGAAACCAGGCAGCCTATTAGGAGAGATCGAACAGGTCTGTAGCAATAGCAACCAGCGCTCTCAGCCTATCATGAGAGATTGAATAGGTCTGTAGCTATAGCGACCTGAGGAGCTGATGTAGCCCATATAAGAGGGGATATCTAGGAATAGGTAGGACACTGCTAATGGACACATATTGCAAAGTGACTTGTTTTTTCATGATCCAAAACAATCCTTGTAGTGAGACAACCGCTTTAAGCATTACTCAGAGCCAAATCATCTCAATGATCTGTCTGAGTAATGTGGGAGAGGACAGACCCTTCCGAGTGAGAGCTGCTCTTTGTAATCCCTCTCCCCTCGGCCCAAAAAAAAAGGATCCTGAACAGAGTTTCCCTCTCTGTGAACTAAGAATTTTATAACAAGGTATTTGAATCTGGGTTTTCTAAACTGAAGAAGCTCTTTAATATAACTCATAATTTTGCACATATTCAGTTTAGACCTAAATTTTTTTCATTATCAATTAATACTCTTATGACTGATTATCTTAACCTCTTTCTGAGGGGCTGTGTAACTAGAATGTATTGTAATATTATCCCCAGTGATTCCTTCCTTGGGAATTTCAGATTAGTATATACTCAGAGCTTGATATCCTCAGACTTCTTCATTACCAAAGAAAGCCGGTGCATTCCTTCTGCCGGACAATAGAAAATATCGATGATAAATTATCTTAAGATGTTTATGGAGGAAAAAAAAGACCCTGTGTGTTGGCTGCATCCTGGGAAGGGGATTGAGAATGACATTTACATAAATAAAAGCAAAACTATCTAATAGATACAGAGAATGGTCCTTCCTAAGGAAAATTAGATTGAGAGAGCCTTGATCACGATGTCCTACAATACGACTCTACATACAATAGACATTCATGAAGTCAACTCCACCAGTGTCACCGAGTTCCTTATCCTGGGATTCCCCGAGCTGAATGGTTACAAGTTCCCTTTCTTCTCTATTATTCTCTTCATCTATTCCATGACTATATGACGAGTGTCATTCCTAAGACTCTGGAAGTTATCATAAGAGAAGGGAGTTTTATTTCTTTTTTAGAATGTTTAGCCCAGTGTTTATCTGTACGGAGGAATCGTCAGTGCCGAGTGTTTTTTGCTCACAGCCATGTCCTTTAACTGGTACTTGGCCATGTGTAAGCCCCTACATTATACCTCAATGATGAGTGTCAAGGTCAGATATAGTCTGGTCATCTCATCCTGGGGACTCAGCTATATGTTAATTCTTATCTCACTTGTTCTTGTATGTGGCTTAGACTTCTGTGGCCCGAATGATTTTGACCATTTCTTTTGTGACTTTGCTCCTGTTGTAGAACTTTCTTGCTCAGATAAAACTGTTCTGAATATTGAAATTATTGTTCTCTCTGTTCTAATAGTTTTGTCACCTTTTATATTTATTACTAGAGATGGGCGAATTGATTCTAACGAAGTGGAATTCGTTTAGAATTTCAGGAAAACTTTGGTTCGGAACGAAGTCGAACTTTGGGGTACTTCGGGTGAACGAAGTGTGCTTTTGATTGATAAAATGGCTGCGAGCACATGGCGCTACATGGGGCAAAGCACTCTGGGAGGAAAAAGGGCATAGCCTGCATGACATGTGCAGAGATGAAGCCAATCAGAGACCGGCGGGATTCTGTGACGTCACCGCACTATATAAGTCCGGGCGCGACGCCGGGAGCTCACACTCCTCTCACTGCGCTGATCAGGGAAGGTGCTGCCGCGGCTGATAGCTCTTACTGAAGAATTGATTTTTATATAGCGATTTCTGTCGGGTGTCTCAGCTTGTCTCAGAGACTGTTTCTTAATGTTCTATTTCTAATTTTTTTGGGTATTGGATCTGAAATCCAGTGTGCGTCCACTGCAGCTGCATATACATTCAATATCCAAGTGGGATCTAAGCCAGTTCCTGTTGTATTCATTTAAAGAAACAGCGTTTGTACAATACAAATACCACTTCATTTTTGGCTGCTCAATTCTATTGCGCAATTTACATCCAGGGGTTAATTAAGCGTTGTTTTGCTGGTGTGCTGACCCCAAGAAACCGTCTTTTTCAACGCCAAAATATATACATTTTTCCTGTAGCCTAATTCACCAGCAAGGTTAATACAACTGTATCTTTGTTGTGTGGGCGTAGAAAACACGCAACTGTAACACGCTACAAAGCTATATTTGTGCGGCTCAATTCTATTGCACAATTTACATCCATGGGTTAATTAAGCGTTGTTTTTTCTGGTGTGCTGACAAAAATAAACCGTCTTTTTCAACGCCAAAATATATAAATTTTTCCTGTAGCCTAATTCACAAGAAAAGGTTAATTACAACTGTGTGTGTTGTTGTGTTGCGTAGAAAACACGCAATTGTAAAACGCTACAAAGCTACAATATTGTGCGGCTCAATTCTTTGGCGCAATTTACATCCAGGGTTAATTAAGCGTTGTTTTGCTGGTGTGCTGACAAAAATAAACCGTCTTTTCAACGCCAAAAATATTACATTTTTCCTGTAGCTATTCATGTCCGAAGGTTAATTAGCTGTTTGTGCTTTTACATTTAGTAAAACACACAGTGTTTTTAAACGACACATACAAAGTAAATTTTTCCTGGCCATTTGTGGAGCGCAATTTATATCCAAGGGTTACCCAAGCTTGTTACTGGGTTCATTTGGATTCAAAAACAGGGTGTATATTTATCATATACAGGTATCATCATCAAACAGTGTCTGTACATTTTAGAACAAACAGTATGTCAGACAGAGGGGTGGCAGGCTCTGCACCTGCGAGTGGCAGTGGCACAAACATTCCTGGAACAGGCCCAGGTCCCAGCACAGCAAGGGGACGTCGCAGCAGGGGTCACTCGGTGAGGCCACAACGGCCGCTGTCATCTAGCGGCCGTGTGTTGTTTCAGCAACCCAAGGGTTCTTGATTGGTTGACTAGGTCATCCTCTTACTCTCAGATGACATCTGACAACCCCGGCCACGAGTCGGTGGGAACCTCAGACACAACCTTAGTTGGCATGGCCGGGAGCGGGTCAGCGGCCCTCACCTGTCCTCAGCCCGCCTCTGTCCATGCGGTTCCCTCAGCCAGAGATCTACTATGTGGTCTGGGCTCAGCGCCACTATATAGCGAGGATGAACAATTTGAGGAGGGCAGTCAGCAGCTACTTGGCAGCGAAGAAAAGGGGCCAATATCCCCTGCTTCTTGTAGTAGGCGGCAAAGTATAGATGTGGAGAGTGGCATGGGAGGTCATGTTGTGAGAGGTCAGCCTCGGCATACCAAGACCGATGATGAGGACAGCAGTGACGATGAAACACAAATAGATGATGATGTAGCCGACCGCACTTGGGAGCCGGGTGAGGCAAGGGCTTCATCATCGTCAGGAGAAGAGGGTGTCAGCTTGCGCGTCAGGCAGCAGCGCAGCCAGCAAGTGGTTTGTGTGGCCGTGAGTCAGCAGGATAGCAGCAGTGTGAGGTCGGGAGCCAAGCGGCCACGGGGTAAAAAATCCGCTTCGCAGGTCCAACAAAGTAGCGGCACAGAGGCTCAGCGAGGCAGCGGCGGCAGCAGTCACTCAGTACGGAGCGTTGGCGGTAAAATCCGATACTCGGCAGTGTGGCAGTTCTTTGCTAAGACACCGGAGGAGCCGAATATGGGTATATGTAGAATCTGTGGGCAGAAAGTGAAGCGTGGCCAGGGAGCTAACGTTGGCACCACGGCCCTGCGTCAACACATGCAGCGTCACCATCCGGTGGCCTGGGAGAAACATGGCTCAGATGTGGTGGTCCATCCTGCCGCCGCAGCAAACAGCAGCAGCAGCAGCAGTGCCCAGTGGCACGCATTGCCATTGCAGCGTCAAGGCTCCACCACTCTGCAGAAGGGAGTGTTTCTCTTTGACATTCATCCCGGTCCAGATGATCCTGCTCCTCGCTACTCATGGGCGCCAGCAGTCGTTCAGCGAGGCGATTGCAAAGAGACAACAGTATGTGTCCAACCATCCTAAGGTGAAGCAGCTGACCGTGCTCCTGTCCAAGTTGTTGGTACTGCAGTCCCTCCCTTTCCAAATGGTGGACTCTGCACCATTCAGAGAACTAATGGCTTGTGCCGAGCCGAGATAGAGTGTTCTAAGCCGTAATTTCTTTTCCAAAAAGGCAGTACCAGCCTTTCACAAATATGTAGAACAGAAGGTGGGCCAGTCCTTGAGCTTATCGGTTTGTTCCAAGGTGCACGGCAGCGCGGACGTCTGGAGCTGTAACTACGGTCAGGGCCAGTACATGTCCTTTACGGCCCACTGGGTGAATGTGCTTCCTGCCCAGGCACACCAACAACTTGGACAGGAGACGCCGCTTTCTCCTCCACGTTGTCAAACTGCTGCACCTGCGCCAATGTCCGCCTCCTCCTCCTCCACCATCACCACCGTCTCAGCCTCCACAAGTACTGCTCCATCATACCACATGTGTAGGGCACAGCGGTGTCACGCAGTTCTACACCTGGCTTGCTTCGGCGAACAAAGTCACACAGGGGAGGAACTGCTCCGCGTCATGCAGCAAGAAATCAATGTGTGGCTTTCTCCGCGCCAACTGCAAATCGGAACCATGGTGACGGACAATGGGAGGAACATGGTGTCCGCGCTGCACCGAGGAGGGATGGTCCATGCGCCCTGCATGGCGCACGTGTTCAATCTGGTTGTGAAAAGGTTCCTGAAGTCTTCCACCATCTTCAGAACATTCTGAAAATGGCCAGGAAAACTGTGCATGCACTTTATCCATTCGTACAAAGCCAGGAACACCCTCCTCGAGTTGCAGCGGCAGAACGGCCTCCCCAACACACTCTGATATGCGATGTTTCCACCTTTGGAATTCCAGCCTGCACATGTTGGACCGACTGTATGAACAGAGAAAGGCCATTAATGATTTTTTGATGATCGAGGTGGACAGGAGTACTCCCCTGTGTAACTTTGATGTCAGCCAGTGGAAGCTCATGAGTGACACCTGCCGTTTGTTGAGGCCATTCGAGGAGGCGACGTTATTTGTCAGTCGCCAGGACTACGGGATGAATAACGTCATTCCACTGCTTCATGTCCTGGAACAGATACTGAAAAATCTGTCTGGGCAGGGGACTGGAGACGTGGCGACTACATCTCGTGGCCACATGAGTCCGGGGGGGACTGCACTGGAGGAGGAGGAGGAGGAGGAGGAGGACATTGGAGCAGAAGCATTGTCTGGTGAAATGAGTGGATTTTCTACCCAGGTGACAAGAGAGGAGGAGCAGGAGCAGCTGGAGGAGGTGGATGGAGATGAGGAAGATGAGGCAGATGACCCCACGTGGCAGTATACAGTGGAAATGGAGGCAGGGAGCCCCTCGGAGTCACTTGTGCAGATGGCCCGCAGCATGCTTATTTGCCTGGCTAGTGACAGCCAAATAGTCAGCATCCGGCAGAGGGATGACTTCTGGCTCTCCACCCTATCGGACCCTCGCTACTGGTCCAAAATGGGAGCCTTTTTCCCAGCTATTGAGAGGGAAGACAAACTCAAATACTATAGGGAAATCCTCCGTAATCAGTGGCCGCTGCCTATGTGCGGCATCGTCCCTCCTCTGACAGGTCTGACCGGGGGGTTCCTCAGCGCTCACGTACTACTGCCGCGGCTGCTGGGGGAAGGTGAAGGGGTAAGAGCAGTACCAGATCCATCAGTAGTAACCTAAGTCTGGAGTCACTGATGAGCAGCTTCCTTCACCCGCCTAGTGAGGAGGGCAGTCGCCAGCAGCAGCAGCAGCAGGACCTGGAGCAGTCCCTGAACCAACAGGTTGTGGCCTACTTGGACAGCACTCTGCCACCTCAGTTAGAAGATCCGCTGGACTACTGGGCAGCCAAACTGGATGTGTGGCCGCAACTTGCCGAGTTTGCAGTGGAGAAGCTGTCCTGCCCGGCCAGTAGTGTGGCATCAGAGCAGGTGTTCAGTGCGGCGGGGGCCATCGTTACCCCAAGGAGAACCCGCTTGTCCATGGGAAATGTGGAACGACTGACCTTTGTCAAGATGAATCAGGCGTGGATCGGCCAGGATTTCCACACACCAATGCCTTAGGCGTCAGTCTGGGTTCAAACTACCTGCCTCAGCCACTATTCTGATGCTGCCACCCGCCTGATGCCACACATCTGCTGACAGTTTCTCCATCTGCCTACCACCATCTTTACCAGGGACTGGTATTGCCACCCACCTCAACACTCTGTCATTGTGCCACTCTATGACCTCATGCTGCTGCTGCTGTTGCTGTTGCCGTGACATCCACACTGTGTCATTGTGCCACTGTCTGACCTCATGCTGCTGCTGTGGCTGTTGCCGTGACATCCACACTGTGTCATTGTGCCACTGTCTGACCTCATGCTGCTGCTGTGGCTGCTGCCATGTCCTCCACACTGTGTCATTGTGCCACTGCCTGACCTCATGCTGCTGCCGCTGTGACCTCCGCTCTCAGTCATTGTGCCACTCTGTGGCTTCCTCGTGTTTTGCCACCTCCAGAATGTCATTGTGCCACTGCCTGACCTCATGCTGCTGTGGCTGCCACCGTCACCTCCACACTCTGTCACTAATGTTGCCACCTGAGCTCTCAGCTTGTTTTTTTCCAGCTTTTGATGGCATGACTTTATCAGGCTACATTCCCGCTTGAGTTTTTTTGTCAGTTTTGCCCTCTTAAGTGCCCAGGGAATTTTATAGTGAAGCGATTCTAAGAGCGGCGGCAGTCATCTGCGTGTCATACTAAAACACAACATTGTATGAAGACCAAACCAAGCTCCCTCTGCATATTTAAGCATGGCACAACGTTCTACAGCACCCTGCAGGCTCTGTGCAGCTGGAATTAGCTGCTTTTTAACGCGATCCGTGCCGAAGTAAGTCGGACCGAATTTATTCTTGTCGGAAAATTCGGCGAAGTGACCGAATCGAATTTTTGAGAAATTCGCCCATCTCTATTTATTATTATTACATATATTTATATTTTTATCACCATTCTTGGAATTCCCTCCACATCCGGCCGACAAAAAACCTTCTCAACTTGTAGCTCTCATTTGGTGGTTGTTTCTACTTATTATGGGTCCATGCTCACCATCTACATGGTCCCTTATAGAGGACATTCGCTGTCGATTAATAAGTTCATTTCTCTTGTCTACACTGTACTGACCCCGTTTCTAAACCCTGTTATCTACTGGTTTGTGGCATAGCCTCTATTTTTAGGACATAACACAGACATTTTGCTTCATGGAAATTTTCGGGCATATAATTTGTAGCCTAAGTTGCTGATCAGATTTAAAAAAAAAACAAAAATCACCTCAGAATTTTTCCATTACAAACCATTTTTTTTTTAATATTTCATTTCTGTGATTTTTTTTTCATATGTTCAGTCTGTCTGTGTATTTTCCACTAATTCCACAATATGTAGAGTATCTTACAAAAATACTACGCCTCTCACTTTTTTGTAAATATTGTGCTATACTTTTCTGGTCAACACGAAGATTGCACTTTTATACAAAGTAAAATAGTCAATGCACGGTTGTATAATGTGTAAATTTGGTCCCCTCCAAATAATCAAAACACAGACTCAATGTGTAAACCGTTTGGCAACAAAAAAGGTAAAACCCTAATGATAAAAAAAGGGGGGACACCCCCAGTGCAAATGGACAAATTTTTCCCAAATTTTTCCTTTTTCCTCCCCAAATGTCTGGGACCATTTGTATAAGGTCCCCAGTTGGAATGGGGAGCTGGGGTTTAAATTTGTTGTTTCACTTTCACACTTTCATACTAGTTTTTGGGGTTACCATGGCGCCTCTGGGAAAGAAAGTATGGGATCTGAAAAAAAGATTGTGCTCTACATAAAAATGGCGAGGCTATAAAAAAGATGTCAAACCCTGCACTGAGCTGCGGCGGGGGGCCCAAAACCATACAGAGGGTCTAACAAAACAGGTTCCCCCAAAACAGGCCTCACCTGTGGCCCAAGAAGCTGGTGCCGTGTCGTGTTTATCCAGTCTAATGCTGAAAACATTGTGCAAGGGGTTTCAGGAGTGGGGGGCAACCTTCAGTTCCAATTTTCGCCGCCACTGTATCAAATGATCTGCATGATGTCTCCCCAAAAAGGGAAACTCTTCTAAAATGATGCACAAAAAAGCCAAAACGTTTGCTGAAGTAACAAAAAAGGAAATGGATTACTGGAAATGTCCTGTGCTCTGATAAATTGTTTGTTTAGATGTTAAAAAGTTTTGGGTTGGCGGTCCCGGGGGTGAGTACATAGAGGGGTTTTTTTCTGATCATAAAGCATAGTGGTTGGAGTGTCATCATTTGGGACTGCATGAGCGCTGCGGGGGGGGAGTTATTTTCATTAAAGGGAAACTGAATGCCAAATGTCTGGAATCTAAAGCAGAGCAATACCCCCTCCCTTTGGGCTGGGGGGAAAGTATCCAACAGATAAAAAACCCCAAAAAAACCACCCACTGCTTCGTTAAAGAAAATGCCTCTTAAACACCACCAGCCCCGTGATGTGTCATGGAGGAGGGAAGGGATCCAGTGAAACTCTGTGCCTCCATGCACAGAGAGTTAAAAGGCAGAGCTGGGAAATAATGGGAAGACACAAAATTTTTGACACTTTGGGCAAAATTTTTTCATTTTCTGTTAGGTTGTATCCTTTATTGTCATTATTGGGTGTTCTCCTTTTGTTGCTATGGTTTAGAAAATTGTGGTGGTGTTATTTGGAGGCACACCAAAAATTTCACTAGATACAAAGGCATGCTACTTTAATTGTATCAAAGTGCCAGTTTCAGTTTTTGTCCCCTGGAAAGACATATAAATTTCACAAAAAAAATTGAAGGGTTTTATCCTCTGTGAGATTCTTTTGTTGTTATTGTTTTGTTTAGCATGTAATTGAAAAATTGTGCAATTTTGTGAATTGCTAAAAATTTGGCAACCCTGGACCAACTGGGTTGTATGGAAGGGTGCCCGAGAGGCTTTAAAATCACTACCTCACTTATTATTACTTTTTTTTTTATTATTTATTTTGATGTGGTTAATTCAGGGGGGTTCTGTTAAGCCAAAATTTGTTCAAGTACCTTTATACAACAATACAATACAATAAGTAACACACCCTTTTGGGAGGAGGAGGCCCCCGCCGGGAGAGTTTACAATCTACAATGGAAAAGGAGGGATGGAGCTGTGTGTATATTATGGTGTTGTGGCAACAGGGTAATTGTTAATTGCATGCTATCCTGAAAAGATGGGTTTGAAGGGATGCATTTGAAACTAGTAAAGCTGGTGGAGAGTCGGATGTGTGGAGCAGTGAGTTCCAGAGTATGGACGAAGCACGAGAGAAGTCTTGGAGACGGTTGTGTGAGGAGCTGACAAGAGGGAGAGAGAAAAATGGCTGTGAGGAGCAAATATAGCATAGTGGAGGTATTGGGGATTTTGGCGAGATGTATGGAGGGGAAAGGGTTATGGAGAGCCTTGAGGTATTTTTGAGCTTGAACGGATTTTTGCCTGGGAAGAAAGATATTAGGGAGGGAAAAGGTGGATCAGCTAGGTAAAGTTGAGGATGGAGTAAAAAGAAGCAAGCTTTTAGAGGAAGGCCCCGAAAAAAATTTGCATAATCCAGGGATAAAAATGATGAGGGAATGAGCAAGCAATTTTGAGGAGTCAAAGTGAAGAAATGAGCGGATTTGAGAAATATTTTTCAGGTGGAGCCGACAGGTGGTAATCAGGGAGTGGATGTGCGGTTTGAAAGACAGGGCAGAGTCAAGTATTATCCCAAGGCAGTGGATTTGTGGACCTGGGAAAGAGTGGAGCCATGGACTGTGATAGATTGGTTAGATGAAGAGGTGGAGTGGGATGGGAGAAAGATGATGAACTCCTTTATCTCCATATTAAGTTTGAGAAAGCAGAAGGAAAAGAAAAGGGATATGGATGATAGACATTTTGGGATCCTAGAAAGCAGAAAGTTGACATCTGGGCCAGAGATGTAGATTGAGTGTCTCAGTATACAACTAGAATGGGCCATGTGTGCTATGGGGTTCGCATGGCCAAGGGTTTTATGAGAGAAGAGTATGGGGGCCCGAAAATGATCTCTGGGAATTACGAAAGAAGATGAGGGGAAGAGGTGGAGTGAGAATGAGATATGCTAAACGTCAAATCAAAGGGGGTTAAGAGGAATCCAAGGAAAACTCAGTTATTATGTCAAGGAAAAGTGAATTGTAAAATATTTAAATAATCAGCTCATCAAAAGGGGGGATGAAATTTAAGAGGGGGGG
>JAODAL010080047.1:0-12371 GCA_025379985.1 Phyllomedusa bahiana | reverse complement strand
AGGGGGATATGAGAGTGGTGAAATAGTTCTGTTTGGTGAGGCGAGTGGGTTTAAAAATGTCTGCATGAGTTTTGTATAAGGGCAAATCATAAATGAGTGGTTTTTTTTCCAGGGGCGTTCAGAAATTCTGAAGCTCGTTCAGCTGTTTGGTGAGTCTGTGGCCAGGGTTGTTTTTGATTTTGGGGGTTTCTTTTTTTGGTGTGGAGAGCGACTGATCAAGGGCGGTATTGTTTTGTATGGTTGTAAAAAAGTGGGGGCTGGTCTGGGTCTTTGAATGAGGAGATAGTGGAAAGAGGTGTAAGAGAGTCAGAGAGAGTTCTTTTATATTGAATGAAGGTAAAACCCCAATATAATAGGCAGGTGCACTCCCCATAAAGTAGGTAGCCCGCAAATTAGGTAGGAAGATATATAGGCTACCCTTCTAGGTGGATAGATCCCAATTAGGCAGGTAGCCCTCCAAAACAAATGAGATAGGCATATCTCTCTTATTAAGTTGCTAGAAAAACCTATTGTGGGTAATAGATAGACCCTAATTAGGTCAGGAAGAAAGTTAAGCCCCCCATTAGGTAAGTAAGCTTATTAGATAATTAGACCCATAATAATGTGGGTATATAAGCCCTCCATTCAGTCTACAGTGAAGCCCCCCCATTGGGTAGGTAGGTTAGTTCTCCATTGGGTAGGTTCACCTCTCATAAGGTGGGCAGATTTTTATATTTAGGTAAGTAGCCCCATCTATAATAGTGCCCATTTTTTATAACTAAAATGTAAAAGATATAACTTATCTTTCCCCTTTCCCACATCAAGCAGCTATAAGATGCTCTACCTGACAACTCTAAGTTCTAGGCCTAAAGCAGCCTGCGGCCCACAAGATAAAATGGAGCCTGTGATAGTGTGCAGTGACATCATCATGTCACCTACATTGGGATGCTCCTTCTAACCTCTAGTAGATTGAGCCCTTAGACTTGCAGCCTACAGTAGTGACTGTCAGGAAAGGGAGCAGAGGACACACATACAGTTGGAAAGCGACTTCAGGCCTACTATGCCCAGGGACCAACTTTTTTAAAAATTTGGGGTTTTATTGAAATAGGGATACATAGGCGGAGGGTTGCTTTTAAAAATCTTGGAAAGTAACCCCCAGATCTTCGTAGAGGGGCTTTTTTAAAGGGAACCTTCACTGGTTATGCCCCCCTTGCGAGGAAGCACAAGCAGTGCAGAATCTTTTTCCAAACTGTGTCCTTAGGCTAGTTCACACGGCTTATTCGGGGATGATTTCACCCCGAATTCGCACCGTACTGGCAAATTAAGGGTGAATATGTCCCAGTCATTAGGGGTAATCCATTCTCATAGAAATCTGGATTACGTTCCTCTCGCTGCTCGAAAAATAGCGGGGGGAGAGAAATGACATGTCATTTATTCAGGGCGTATATGCCCCGAGCATAATGAATGTCTAGGGGCCGACGGGGCGCCGCCCCCCCCCATACCACAGGTAATTGGGGGGGGAAAATAGTTAAACAGGCCTTATTCTGAAAGATGCGGGCAGTTTGAAGGATTTATCCCTAAAAATCTTATTCATGAGCAGGTGTTACCCCCGCCCACCAAAGGGCTGCCCCCCCCCATGACATTTTATTCAATTTTTCTCCCTATTCAAAGAATAGGTTATCATTGAGGGGGGGCGGGGTAGCCTCGGGTTTGTAAAAAACGGGGCTTTTTGAATGACTTTTTAAAATGGCTCTTTTTTTGAAAATGAAATTTTGAGCATTAAATACACAAAAAACTATTGCCTCTTACAAAATAAGGGACGCACGCTAGAAAAGAGGTCGACACTGCAGTGCTGTCCTCAGCAAGGGGGGCATAAACTATGTGACAGGTTCTCTTTAAATCCTTCTTTCTCTGCATGTAATCCCCGACAGACACAGTGATATTGAGATCAGTGCTGTGGGGGCCGTATGATCACTTCCAGGACTCCAAAAGCATGGTGGGGCGCGCAAATTATTGATTTGATTTCAATTTCTCTCTTATTCAAACCTTAATATGTGGAAATGTTTCTGCTGGGCATTACATCATATTAGCAATGATTTGTACACAGAGAATAGCTGAGAGGACACAGATCCTGTACTCCCAGCATACTCCTCTGCTCTGTCAGTGACTTAATTGGAATATTACAGTTGTTCATGGCAATGTCCCAATTTGGATCCCATTGCTAAACACAGCGCTCAATTTTGGTAAGAAAGCTGATCTTTTCATCTCCCTGTCACCTCAGAAGAGTCAGGCTTATACAGAGTCAGCCAGATCTTTTTAAAGGCAGAGCAGTGTGCAATGCAGCCTGCCAATAAGGTCTATGCTCCAGTAACTCGGGGTATCATCAACTTAGACGTGTACCTACAGATCACTAATGGAAAGTAGTAATAAAGTATAATATGAAATACAAATATCATTGAACGGGGGTCAGCAAATCACAAATTGGCTACAAAGATCATTTCTCCTTGGAGCACATAGGGCCACACATATGAAAACTGTCTAGGTCTAACATTCATTTTGTTTCCCATAGCAACCAATCAGAGCGCCCCTCTCATTTCATATAGTGCTCTGGAAAAATGAAAGAGGCGCTCTGATTGGTTGCTATGGGCAACAAAGTGAATTTTAGACCTAGACAGTTTTCATACATGTCGCCCTTTGTGTCCATGTCTTACAGGGATGGTGAACTAATCTTACTAAACACTTAGGGTGACATTTTATGAACAGGGCTGTGCCAGTTACCTGGCATCAAAAAGCTGTAGTAGACCTGTTCTATAGATGTATGAACAGTCTCACTCCAAACTTTGGCACGATAAGTGACTGCACAACACTTTTTAATACGCCATTCTGGGGGCGTCGTACCACATTCATAGAGTTAGACACATTTATGATTCTTTGACACCAAACCTAGGTGTATTACAGTTAGAACAGCCAGACCAGGTTAAAGGTGGTGCCTGAGCCAGACTTGTGGTATTAGCTCTACACGGTCCTGTATGTATGACCAGCAGGAGAACAGCCAGACCGGGGTAAAGGTGGTGCCTGAGCCAGACTTGTGGTATTAGCTCTACACTGCCCGGTATGTATGACCTGCAGAAGAACAGCCAGACCAGGTAAAGGGGGTGTCTGAGCAGACTTGTGGTATTGGCTCTACACTGCCTGTATGTATGACCTGCAGAAGAACTGCCAGACCAGGGTAAAGGTGGTGCCTGAGCCAGACTTGGGGTTTATTGGCTCAAACACTGGCCTGTATGTATGCCCTGCAGAAGAACAGCCAGACCAGGGTAAAGGTGGTGCCTGAGCCAGACTTGTGTATTGGCTCTACACTGGCCTTTATGTATGACCGCAGAAGAACAGCCAGACCAGATTAAAGGTGGTCCCTGAGCCAGACTTGTGGTATTGGCTCTACACTGGCCTGTATGTAGGGCCTGCAGAAGAACAGCCAGACCAGAAAAAAGGTGGTGCCTGAGCCAGACTTGTCGTATTGGCTCTCCCACTGCGCTGTATGTATGACCTGCAGAAGAACAGCCAGACCAGATTAAAGGTGGTGCCTGAGCCAGACTTGTCGTATTGGCTCTACACTGCGCCTGTATGTATGACCTGCAGAAGAACAGCCAGACCATATTAAAGGTGGTGCCTGAGCCAGACTTGTCGTATTGGCTCTAGACTGCATCTGTATGTACGACTTGCCTACTTTCTGGGCCATTCTACACTGCTTTAAAGTGATTTAGAAGAGGCCTATCAGCGCCAACGTTCGTACTTGTCAATCTTAGGGTGCTTTCACACAGCCCGTTTTCGATGCACCAAAAACACACCAAAAAATGCACTGTGTGAAAGCACCCTAGTAGCAACATGAAGGGGCCCCAGCAAGAGGACAATCAATTATCAACTTATGGTCAAAAGACTTTTCTTACCAGAGTGGCAAAATTTTAGGCTGAAGTGCAGAAATGATGCACAGAGATGTTACAACACAGAACTCACTGGTGAGCCATATAGTGTTAAGCCATGTCTCTACAGCATTGGTTTTTGGTCGGATTTTTAAGCGGATTCTGTATTTAGAATCCACAAAAATGTGACTGTAACCAGTACCCATAGATCGCAATAGAAAATCCAAGCTTTAGTCTACACAGCACGGATTTTAATACTGTCAGATCTCTAAATCATCGGTTTATAGATCATGTTCTATAATCTGCCGTATTACAGTGGATTCTAGTACAGTTCTATTTACTGGGCCTGCCAAAATCCAAAAACCAATAGCATTTTACAGTTGCTGTTTAGACATAGCCTTAGGCTATATTCACAGAGCTGATTTAGATGCTTAATTTTTTTACACACCGGAATCAGCGTCATACTTTGTTGTTTTCAGCTGAGGTTTGATGAGCATTTGATGAGGTTTTTTTTACATGCGGTTTTCTTTGTGGTTTTTCAGTGTTGTTTTGTTCTTAAATACCCATCCAAATTTTTACCCGGGCAGTTTTTGGGCACGGATCTGCATCCAAAATGCACCAACTTTGTGCGAGCGTTTTAGATGCTGTTTTGAAGCTATCCACTGTTTCCTATCGGCATTTTATTTGCCAAAAACACCTCAACAATTGACATGTCATTTATTTTTCAGCACTGGAAACAAACAAGTGAAAACAGCATTGTGTCAATGTTGAAGCTGTTGTCACATTGGAATCGATGGAAATGAACTGGAGGTGTTTTATAGTAATTTTTGATGCTGTTTTGGGGGCTAATCCGCGTCAAAACCGCCCTGAAAATGGCGTCAAAATCAGCCATGTGAACATACCGTTACTGTCATGAAGGCGAAGTATATAAATATACATTTTCTAAAGAAAATCTATTTTGCAATATTTATGAATGTGACTAACAAAGAAAACATGATGTAACCATCAAAAACATGACAGAAAATTTGTTACAATTTTATTTAAAGATCAAACAAATTTCTACCCTAAATAGAAAACCGAACTTGGGTGAAGTTTTCCCTGGGTTTGCATCATAAAACAGTTATATATTTTGTAATAGGTCACCCTTTACTGGGTTTACCATATTTTTTTTATTTCCAATATACAACATAGACTTTGTCTTTTTCCCATATCTGAACCGAGGTGTTGGAAACACAAGCCAGCAGTAACAAGTCTTAATGTTAATCCTCACATGCTATATCAATGCAGAATATTGCCAAGTGAAAGTGTTATAATTGTGGTAAAAATGTTCTGCAAACTTAAGAAAATATAAGATACATTACATTGAAGCTTTTTTAAGTGTCTGGTGGCGATTCTTCACTATCCCTGCTCTGCATACAGTCATTGCACTTAATGACTATCTATATTTCCAGGCACAGAAGGTGAGAGAAACTTTTTTCTTTCCCACACCTCCCTCTATGCAGCTGCAAGACACATATTGAGATTTACAATGTGGAAGAAAGTCACCAGTCCAATTAAAGGTGCATGCTTTTTATCACTGATGTGAAATAATGAACATGCCAAAATGTTTCATGCTGATTCAGTACAAAGTGTCTGGAGACAAGCAAAGCAATCTACATTCTGTATTAATAACAGCACTATTATCATTTAAATTTCCATAAATCTAAGTCAGTAGTTCCTTACTGTAGACCATTTGTCACATGTTATTAAATAATCTCAATTGAATATTTTCCCTGCAATATCACAAGAGGATCAGGTATGACATGTTTTCTTAGAACCCCAACAACAGGGGCGCGGAAAATTTATAATGTGGCACATAACAGAAGATCTACTAAAACTACTACACCTATTCACATGTTTTATACATTAATAATGACAAATCTTAGCAGTATAGAATTAGGGATCATGGATATGGCAGAACCTCATAAACAGAGGCAGTAAAGCTCCTTACTTATAGACAACAACGCCACCGTACTTTAAAGGGTTATTCCCATCTCACTGATTAGCTTTAAACAAATAGACAAATATCAATAAAGACTTTAACCAAATACATTGCTAGTTCAATTTTGCTTCATTTCAGAATTAGAGCAGTTTTTATCGCCTGCGTGTTTACATAAGCTCCCTAGGTTCCAGTGACCTCTCTTTGCTCTACTGTTGGCCGGGGAAGTGAAGCCACTCCCTGTTGTGGCTTGTGAGCAGGATAGAGCTTGCTTCTTGCTCTCTGATCTTACATTTCTACTGATAAAAACTAACCCATAGAGTCGCTGACCTAAGAGCAGTCTTGTGTCATCCTGTTAGGTCTGCAGAGCACATTTATGTTTAATTACATAAAATATAAGAAGAGTCACTCAGCAGTTAACAGTGTGTCTTGGCAGCAAGTATGTTTTTATCTTTCACTAGGATCTTCTGCTCATGAAAAATACATCTGTGCTAGCTTACATTTATAGCCATATTATTATATTTTTTACAACCCCTATATTAGTAATGTCCCTGCAACAGACTCTATGCTAGGAATAGGAGCTAGCAGAACAGAAATGTCAGTCACTACTGTTAGGGCTGCCATCAGGAATTTCAGGGCCCTATATAGCTATAGTGTTGGTCCCCTCAATTCCAACCCTCCTCCTTCCCCTGAAAGAATAAAATAAAACTTGGAGTGAACAGAGAAAACACAATTAGACCATTGATTTTTGGGTTTAGTTTTTTTGGGAATTTACTATGTGGTATTAAAGACACCACAGAAAACAAATAGGAATAGCCATATGGGCCGAGATCAAACCAGGAGAATGCGAAGTATTAAGGGACAGAGCAGGGGAGTAACCATAGGACAAGCCAAAATCCGAAAATCTGCAAACGGATACAGCAGAGCAAAACCAGAGATCTTGAACATTAAAGGAATCACCAGGCTGAAAGGAAGGGGTTTAAACACCCTGCCCCATCCAGGGATTGGCTCAAGTGCTTAACCCATCAAGCATCAAGCCGCACCCTGGCTGAGGCTGAAACAGAATCCTTAAAGGGTTAGTAGTGCAGTCCTGACAACCATATATTGGTTGATACCATTTGTATTCAGGTGTTCTGCAACAGTAATGTCAAGCCACGGGTGCAGCTCATGCTCTCACGTCCCTGGTCCTATATACTCATCGCCCATGCGCCTGCTCTGCTGGGTTAACCCTGCTTTGTACCTGGCGTTCCCTGGACACTCATGCTCCGGCTCTGTAAAATTTAAATGGCCAGCGTGCTGGTGATTGGGAAATCACTGGGCGCTGACCCTATATCCTGTCCACTCCCCTTTTGCACTCTGCCACTTGGTTGGTGTCTTAAGATATTGTTTGAAGAGTATTGCGCTTAGTTTATCCATGTACCAGACCTTGCAGCCCACTTACAACCAGCTACATCTGCTTCACTGCCTCCAGCAAGTGCATATTCTGCTGCCGCTCAGCTTCCCGTGGGTCCTACCAAACGTCTTCTATTGCAATTGCATTACGATGGAAATCACAAGACCTGCATAGGGTTCCTGAGTCAGTGTAGATGATGACTAACCAATTCCATTCAGAGTGAGCCAAGGTGGCATTTATTATGTCTCTTGTCGGGCAAATCCTTGGCCTGTACCGCTTCTCTCTAGGACTGATGGGATCCGGTGCCCACCAGCCTGCAAGTCTTTCTCAAGATGTTCAGTAATGTATTTGAAGAGCCTGGATGAGTTTCTTCTGTTGCGGCTTCTCTGCTCCGCCTATGTCATGGTGACTCCATGGATGGCTAGACATACAAACTAGAGGCTTTAAATGCAGTGTTTAATTGAAGCTAGTTCAAGGATTATTATATGCATATGCTGTAAATCTTCTGGACCCAATGGGCCTGATACAGTCTATAATTGCAATAGTAATGTAAATATGGGCAATACTTAGCTGTAACCCAGCTTAAGGAATTTTAGGTTTCCAGTTAGAGCCGACACAGAAGCGTCCTCACTCCACGCCACCCAGCGAGCTTTCGGAACACACCGGAACACTCCATGGATGGGCAATTCACTGTGCAATTCCACACACTCTGATCTGGCGTTTTTTAATAGCAAGGCCCTCATAGTGACATTCTGACAAGGACTTGCACGAAGAATTAAGGATGAGCTGGCCGGTTGAGGTCTACTTTCCTCTCTGGATAAACTTATTCACCTAGCTACTAGAGTAGACATTAGTTTTGCTGAGAGATAACTGGAGATCCACCAACAGCGTGAAACTGTCCAACCTCGTAGACTTCCTGGACTTCCTCCATTGTTCCAAAGGCCTCCACTTTCTCCATCAATGTTCTCTCAAGAAGAACCCATGTCAATGGAAAGAGTCCACTTGTCTGAGCAAGAATGTTCCCTCCGACATCGGCAGAATCTCTGCTTCTACTATGGCAGTTCCAAGCATTTCATTCAGGACTGTCTATTGCTTCTGGACAACTCCTGCACCTAGGCTCTGTGGGAGAGGCGTCCCTGGGTATGAATGATACCTCTCCACGTCTGACCATGCCAGTCCTATTCTCTTCCTCATCTGGTATCTCGTTTCAAGTCACGGCTTTCTTGGACTCTGATTCAGCCGGAAATTTTGTGGATGCCTCGTTGGTGCCCAGGTATAATCTTTCTCTGGTTCATCTGGCCGGCCATTGCTTATCTTGTACATGAACGGAGAATTTCTGAAAGACTACATTTTGTACAGAGCCATCTTACACTTCAAATGGGAGTATTACATAAAGAGGAGATTGTGTTCAATGTGTTGTCTTGTTCAGCGCCATGTTCTGTGCTCAATTGGAAAACAAGGTCACATGTTGGGGACAAGATTGCCATGCCCGCTGCCTTATGGCACCTTGCCACTTCACTTTGTGGTCTCCCATCCTTATAAAAGGATTTTGGGTACATCTTCTTTGAGAAACAAGTATAGATTTTATCTGCTAATCAAGCCTGGCATGACTTCCCCTCTTTGGGGAAGAGTGTACCCTTTGTCTGTGCCTGAGACCCAGGCATTGTTGGCCTATATTAAAGAAAATTTACAAAAAGGCTTCATCCACAAGTCTTCCTCCCCAGCTGGTGCCACATTCTTCTTTGTGGAGAAGGATGGTTCCCTGCATAGACTACCAAGGTCTCAACAAAATAATCATCAAGAACCAGTATCCATTGCAACTGGTCTTCAAGCTTTTTGACCATCTTCATGGAGCCAAGATCTTCACTAAACTTGACTTGCGGAGAGCTTACAAACTAACTGGCATTCAAGAAGATGATGACTGGAAGACCGCCTTAAATACCCAAGACAAACACTTTGAATATTTTGTTATGCTGTTTGATTTATGCAACATGTCTGCAGTCTTCCAAGACTTTGTTAACATGACCTTTAGAGACATTTTATAAATCTGTGTCATGGTTTACCTTGATGATATATTGATATTTTCATCGAATTTTTAAAGTCATGAGAATCATATTTGTATGGTTCAACTTTTACTTATTCCTGAGCGACCCTGGAACCATATTGCTATGGACTTCATTACTAATTTGCCTCCTTCCTGTCATCTGGGTGGTCACGGTTCGATTCTTTAAAATGTCGCATTTAGTTCCCTTGTCTGATTTACCCTCTTCCCTTTTTTTCCAGCAATTTTTTTGCCTGCATGAGCTGCTTCTTCATTTTGTTTTGGACCAAGGATTCCAATCTGCATCCAAGTTCTGGCGTGGCCTTTGTTGTTGTCTCCAAGTCAAGTTGGACTTTTTCTCAACATACCACCCGTATATGCAAGATGAAATGGTGAATCAAATCCTCGGTAACAACCTGTGGCATTTTGTTTCAGCTCATTAGGATGACTAAGCCAACCTTATCCAATGGGTAGAGTTTTCTTACAATCAACTTGACTCGTATTATGCAGGAACATCTCAGTTTTTCATTCTATATGGTCAACATCCTCATCATCCACTTCCTTTATCAGCCTTATCTGATAACCGTAAAGTTGACACCAAAGTCAGATATTATTTGTGCTGCATCATAAAAAGGGGACAAAGTGCAAAAACAATTCCAGAACTGCATGGGTTTTTTTCTGTTTTTTTTTTTTTTTTTTTTTTGCATTCCATCCCAAAGAGCATTCATTAAAAAAACAATTCTCAATACAGTACACCTGTGGGCATATAAAAAGAAGTTGTGGCTCTTAGAATATGATGACGAAAAAAGAAAAAAATAAGTCCTTAAGGCCCAAAATAGGGGTCACAAAAAGGTTAATTGGACACTGTGTCTGAAGTTGTAGGTTCTCAGACTACAAGAAGCTCTTCTTCTAAGAACACTGGTATGAGTTTAGGCTGTGAAAGATGTCCCCTATAACTGAGGAAGAAGAGGAAGGAAACCACCATGTATTTATACTTGGGGAGTCTATATTAAAAAAAAAAAAAGAGTGTATATGAAATGAAATGACTCCCACTTATGCCATGATTCCCACTTATAAAGCAGAAGTCATCAGTGACAAAAACATATGTGGTCCACTTTCCATTGTAAAAGCTGGAATAATAATATGGTCCTAAAGTAGCATAAACAATATAAATACTGTACCTATACCTTAAATATACAACATGGCATAATTGCTTGAAGGAGTATTCCCGTCAGGCATTTTTGCTAATCGTCCTGAGTCTGTGCCAATTGCAGGGAACTGAAAGCTACCCATGCATGTGTGGTTCATCTCCACGGTAGTTCTAAGCATAACTGAGCACATTTATACAGCTGTGAACAGAACTCCCACAAAGGTGAATGGAGGGAGTCGCACTTCCGCAGCCAGCTCTCTACTCACTGCAGCCAGAACAGCCTCAGGCTGGGCAGGGAAAAAAGGCAGATGGGAATACCCCCTTAAACGTATAATTTTTCTCTTATTGTACATTAAACTTTATTATCTGTCTAATTTCCATGTAAATTCAATGTTTTTTTTTTGTTTTTTTTTAAATCTGAATATTTTCTAGTACTTGATAATTAGTTTGGGAAAACACAGACATTACAGAGATAGGCTTATGAAGTGAGTTAAAACTGCACGTAAATTGGATAAACATGATAGCATCCTAATAATTCCAACAGCACAGATATAACAAAGACCCACAGGACCTTTAAATTTAGTTTGATGGTGAATACAGATGTTTTCCAGTCTGGGCCAGGCTCAGCGAAGCACACACAATGAATTAGAAAAGACATGTAAGAATAAAGGAACTCCAGCCTCTTATATCCCCAATCAGTTTTGTATCTCAGTCTACTGCACTTAACTTGTACTTGCAGCTCTCAGGCAGGGCACTTGCATTGAAGAGATGTTTTATTGTTTCTTTTGTCTGCAGAACTGATATGAGACATCAAGGCAGTTAGTAATTCACCTACCATAAAATTTGTCTAGAAAAAAGGATGCAAGTAATAAAAGTTGTATTAGATATGTTAAAAAAGAATATTACTATTTGACACAACCTAATGCCATACATATATGGAAGCCATGACATGGTCTAGAGAAGAGAAATGTCTCTAAAAGGCCTGGTGAGTTGTATCAAATATGCCACGTTTAACATTTTAAAATATTTGGCACAACAGTTTTAAATTGATGTGTCCTACATTATATATAACCTACAAAGCACTTAGATGCAAGACCAAAAAAATATCAAACGAAATCCAAATTAGAAATTTTTTTTTAACCCCCTCCCAACATTAGACCTACCCATATGTCCTAGCGGGAAGTGCATTCCTGCAAATGGATGTATAGGTATGGCCTGGCAATCGTGCGGGCTTACAAGCAAGCCCCAAATGATCTCGACATGGGACCAGCGATATATTACCGCTGACCTAATTCCGCGTCACCCGCAGCTGGAGTGAGCTCCGCCCGCGGGTGTTTAATCCCTTAGCTCCGACAATCTATTAAAATTGTCGAATCTAAGTCGCAGGCAGGAGGAGTGAGCTTCTGCTGCCTGCCCTCGACGCATCTGCCGCACGATCATGCGACAGCTGTCTCCTACCAGACAGCCCGGAGAACATGGAGTCCAGTACATAGCAATAAGCTGTGTACTGATCTCCTATTATATGAGAGATTTGAAGATTGCTTATACAACTCCTCTCTGGGGAAAAGTGAAAAAAGTGTAAAATAAAGTTTAAAAAAAAAGTGAAAAAAGTAAAACACGAAGAATAAAATAAAAACATGTATACTGCCGCTTTCCTTTTTTCAAATGCCAATCGCTCCAAAAAAGATTAAAAAAAATAAAGTACAGATATTTGGTAAGGCTGCGTGTGTAACGACCTACCCTATAAACATGTCATGTTAATTTACCCGAATGGTGTACGCCATTAAAAAAAAATCAAAGAATTGTGATTTTCGTTCATCCCGAAGCACATAAAATGGAATAAAAAGTGATTAAACACTCATATAAATGCCAAAGTTGTACCAATTAAAAGTCGGGTTATCCCGAAAAAA
>JAODAL010080046.1:0-12371 GCA_025379985.1 Phyllomedusa bahiana | reverse complement strand
GGGCGAACAAAAGGCCCCCCTTTTTTTTTTTGAAAATTTAAAATAAATATTTCACACACCCAACTCTTTTTTATTTTTATATATATATAATATATATATATAAAATATAATATTTATATATATATATATATATAAGACGGACAGTGAACAGGCGCCGTTTTGGAGGGAAGATAATTTCCCCTAGAATGCTCTCATATGTGACTATAGGGAGTGCATGGACAGATGCGTGTCACCGAGTGGCCTGGATTCGGTGAGGGAAAAGCCGGCAGTTCTTGTGTGTCAGTAACACTATGTTACTGACATGTGTAGCATAAGTGGCTCCAGTCCGCTTTTGTCCGGATCGGCTTTTCCTGGAGTGGTCAAAGAGCAGGGTGGGTGGCCACTCCCACGCACCAAGTGAGGCTGGTGTCAGGCCTATAAAGCCTGGGTCTGCAAGTCTGTGGGTGCGGGTGGTGGAAAGCTAAAAGCCACATTGTAAGTAGCACAGGGTTACTTGTGTTTTTCTGGTCTCTGTACAGAGGCGAAATATGTTGTCTCTTATGTAGTAAGGGCTTTTAAACTTTGTTTTAGTTAGAGCTCAGCCGAGCAAGTTTTGTTTTGTACTTTTAGCCTGACATTAAGGCTGTGTTTTTGTTGCCATTCAAAAAAACCCAGGCATAGCCTGGATTTGGGACTTTTTATGCATGGTCCATGTCCCGTCTGTCTCAGACCACTATCACCAGCACATAGTGACTGAATAATACAAACTGACCATTACTAAAATAAAAACCCATTATACTACAAATAATATTACCGGCATACAGTGACCATACAG
The DNA here is from genome assembly GCA_025379985.1 of Phyllomedusa bahiana. Lineage (NCBI taxonomy): Eukaryota > Metazoa > Chordata > Amphibia > Anura > Hylidae > Phyllomedusa > Phyllomedusa bahiana. The sequence goes on along the minus strand of JAODAL010080046.1, from coordinate 11,557 downwards.
TGGGGGATACCAATTGTACAACAGGCTCTGCAGACATATAAATTATTACAGTAAATTTAAATATCTAGTGACCCACAGCAGACATCTCTGAAGAGTTGGTCTCTTTCTCTTCTTCATCTCCATCTGTCCCAGACCCCATGACGTCTTCTCCCGGCCACAACTCTTGACTGTAGAATTTACAAAACAAAACATCTTAGACTCCTCAATTTATCAGCACTTCACTACCAATTCCTATTTCTATACCAACTCCCTATCTATAGCACCTCATATGGTAGCCATGTAGTAGCCCCTGTAGCCATGATGTAGCCCCTGTAGCCATGTAGTAGCTCTGTAGCAGGTAGTAGCCCCCAAATAGCCAGGTAGTAGTTCCTTATAGCCAGGCAGATGCCCTATACCAGGCAGATGCCCCTATAGTCGGGTTTAGATGCCCCTATAGTCAGTTAGTAGTCCTTTAATGGCAGATAGATGCCCCTTGTAGCCAGGTAGTGCCCCCTTGTAGCCAGGTAGATGCCCCTATAGGCAGGTTGTGGCCCCCCTTGTAGCCAGGTTGGTGCCCCCTTGTAGCCAGGTAGTGCCCCCTTGTAGCCAGGTGATGCCCCCATAGCCAGGTAGTGCCCCCTTGTAGCCAGGTAGATTCCCCTTGTAGCCAGGTAGATGCCCCTATAGTCAGGTCGTAGCTAATCATAAATAAATAAAAAACACTCACCTCACCAGGGGTCCCCGCGTCCATCACGTCACTTACACTGTCGCGCAGTTTCCCAGGGACCTCCTAGGCCGCGCACAGGCTGCAGGCTTAGGAGATCCCAGCGTTGCAGGGGGCGGTGGTGAAAGCCGTGTGCCCCCCCTGCAACACGATACATACAGGAGAGGAGGCAGGAGGGAACGATGCCTCCTGGGTCTTCCCTGTACCGGCAGTTGCACAGCGAGTGTGCAGTTGCTGAGTGACTCTGGGGCGAGTCAAGGGCTAATCTCCCGGCGGGTTCAAGGTGGGCGGCGGCCCCCCTTTAGGTGAGTGGGGCCTCGGCAACCCCTAGGGACAGCCCTGCCTCTGGCCCTGATCTCTCTTCAGAGCTGCCTTGAATGGTATAAATGGCAGTTGTGCTGTCCTCCAATTTCTTTTCCCGTTGATGGTGTTAACAAATGGATGGTGTCTGTTGTTGTAATACACAAACCCCGCCCTTCTTAGGATTCTTATACAGCAGCTTTTTTTATCAATATTTCAGTCAGCATTCAGCCAAGATGGAATTTGAGACTTCCCCTCTAGTGATAGGTTTTGAGCAAAAGTTTACTGACGCTGCAGTAAAATGAGAAGCATTCTTTTCCTCCTGAAAGAGAGGTTGCAGCAAGCCAAACAGCATTGGGAAAAAGGTTTAAATCTGAGTATTTTGAGCGTAGTGAACGTAGTTTGTGAGTGTTTTCTTCTTCTTTATAAGTTTTGTCTTTTTTTTTCAAGTGTGGAGACTTAAGATTGAGAGACTTTAGATTTGGGGAGTTTAGAGGGGGCAGTATTGTAAAGCTTATTATTATAATTGTATTCATTTTATCTTTTTGGTAATATCCCATGAATTCAATGTTTGACAATGCTGTCCAGTGCCAACAACCTGTGCAATGTATGCCAACCTTGAGCAACAGTTTCGAGGGTCCATACTGCGTGCAAGATGTGTGCACACTGCACATTAGAAGCCCGGATCCTGGATCTAAATGAACAAGTGGCAATGCTGAGATCCATTGCCAACTTGGAAGCGAGTTTGCTGCTCATTGAGCAATCACTCGCAGCGGTAGATACTGGGGAGGATGGCAGCATGGAGGTGCAGGAACATGAGGCAGCTAGCTGGGTAACAGTTAGAAAGAAGGGTAGAGGGAAGAGTGTCAGGGAGGCTAGTCCTGATCTGGCACACCCCAACAAATTTGCAAGATTGGCAGATGAGGGGGATATCAGCTCAGAAATAGAGCTGCTTCAGCAAGACTCTTCCCCTGTCTGCTCCAGTAAGGTGGGGAATAGGAGTGCAGGTCAGGCTAGACAGGTGCTGGTAGTTGGGGACTCCATTATTAGGGGTACAGACAGGGCAATCTGCCACAAAGACCGGGATCGTCGAACAGTATGTTGTTTACCTGGGGCCCGAGTTCGACATATCGCGGATCGGGTTTGACAGATTGCGGGGACGGGGCTGGTGAGAATCCAGCTGTCATGGTGCACATTGGCACCAATGACAAAGTTAGAGGTAGGTGGCATGTCCTTAAAAATGATTTCAGGGACTTAGGTCAAAAGCTGAATGCAAAGACCTCCAAGGTAATATTTTCAGAAATATTACCTGTTCCACGGGCCACACCAGAGAGGCAGCGGGAGATTAGAGAGGTGAATAAGTGGCTAAAAAATTGGTGTAGGAAAGAGGGATTTGGGTTTTTGGAGAACTGGGCTGACTTCTGTCTTGGCTACAGACTCTATGCTAGGGACGGGCTGCACCTAAATGGGAAGGCTGAAGGTGTATTGGGGGGACAGATAGGCCAGGAAGTTGGAGGAATATTTAAACTTGGGACTGAGTTGTAGGCTAACTACAAATATCGCTTGCAAGATAGAGATCTGGTAATTATGAGTAAAACAGGGGGTGAAGTGGAGGGAGGGGGTGTAGCAATAATTAAAAAGATCAGGGGAGAAAGGAATAAAAACTGAAAAATCTCTAATTGCATGCTGACCAATGTCAGGCAAATAGATGAGGCAGCTAATCAGAATGAGGTTGTTATTATGGGCGACTTTAACTATCCAGACATCAGGAAGCAGGTTTTTGTCAATAACTAATGATAATTACCTTTGCCAAATGGTGCAAGAACCGACTAGAGGAAAGGCAATCTAGACTTAATATTCACTAATAGAACTGACAGAGTAACAAAGGTTCAGGTTGGGGGGCATCTAGGAAATAGTGCCCAAAATTTAATACTTTTCCTTTTATCCTTCAAGAGAGTTTCTTTTCAAGGAGCCAAAAAAACACTAAATTTTTTGAAAGGCAAAATTTTTATTTTGTTGGGGGAGGCCCAAAAACGTATTGACGGGGGACAATGTTTTTTAAAATATGGCGAACAAATAAAAAATTTGGGATATTCTTAAAAATACCCTAGGCGCCCACTGTGAGAGGTACATCCCTTTTTGGAAATTTAAAAAAAAAATTAGAAAACGGGGGAAAAAAACCAAATGTGGATCAACGGGATGAAAAAGGAAAATTAAATAACAAAAAAAAAGCATTTAACCTACAAAAACAGGAGGGTAAGGAAGGGCGCTAAAAACCCCTATGGGGGAAAAAAAAAGGGGTGTAAAAAAAAGGGTTTAAGGGAAAAGCAAAGCTGGGGGAAGGAATTTTTTGCTTTGAAAGTAAAACCCCCCCCAAACCCCAAATTTTTTTTTTAAACTATTTTAAAATAGAAAGTTTAAAAAACAAAAAATTTGTTGGCCCCTTTAAAAAAATACTGGGGGAGGCTGTAGAGGGCAAATGGGGAAAAAAGGAAAATTTTAAAATTTTTTTCTCCCCCGGGTATTTACCGGGGGAGGTGAGTTTCCTGTTAAAACGGGGATGGGGTTTAAACTCCGACTTAAAAGTTTCTTGTCTAACCCGGGAAAGGGAAGTCCCAGCACCGTCTTAAAAAAGATTAAAAAAAAAATTTACCCCCAAGGCCCTGTTGATATAAAAACCCATGTGCCCTTTAAGAGAGAAAAAGTGTTTTTCTTTAAAAGGGGCCTCAATTTTTAAATATTTATGGACTGTTTTAATAAGGGGGTTATGCCCCAAAGGATTGGCGCATAGAAAAATGTGGTCCCCAAATATTAAAAAAAGGGGAAAAAAAATGATCCTGGAAAACTATGGGCCCGTTAAGTTTAAACCTCTGTTGGGGGTTTAAAATGTTTAAAGGTTTTCTCAGAAAATGCAAACTGGGTATCTCCTAAAAATTAAATGTATAAAGGCCGTTCCAGCTTGGGTTCATAAAGGGGGGTTTTCCGGGTCAGAAAATCTCATCGTTTTATGGGAAGTCATTTGGCTAGACTGGATGGGGGTTGGGAAGGGAAATGTTTTATATCTGGGATTTCTCTAAAGCATTTGATACGGTGCCAAAATAAAAGGTTGGTAAGTAAAATGGGGTTTGCTTTGACGGGGAAAAAAAAATTGTGGGGCAAGGGGGTTTAAGAAAATGGCTAGGGGAATAGAAAAAAAAAGGGTTTGGTAATTTAAAAAGGTGTTACTGACTGGATCCCTGTTTACTAGTGGGGGTCCCCAAGGGCTGGGTTTTGGGGGGCCCTTTTTTTTTTAACATTTTTTTTAAATGATCTTTAACAGGATTGCACATTTGAATATCGATCTTTGCAGACGTACTAAGTTGTAAATTTAATAAACCCCCAATAGAGGATAATGTGTTTTCCCAAAGGGATCTGGAAAAAGTTGGGGGCCCGGGGCAGAAAAAATGGAGATGGGGTTTTTAATACGGTAAATGAAAGGGTTTATGCACAGGGGGAGGAAAAACCCATTTCATGACTACAGGGTTAAAAGGGAAAAAAAGGCGGGGTTTAAAAGTAAATTTGGAAAAGGATTTGGGGAAATTTCCTGGTGGACATAAACTTAATTGTAGCAGCCAGGGGCCAGGAAAGAACCCTGCCAAGGCAAATAGGATCATGGGTTTTTTTTAAAAAGGGGGGCATAGATGCCTTGTTGAAAAAAACCAAAAAAAATTAAAAATTAAAAAAATTTTTTAAAAACAAGTCACTGGTTTGAACCCACATAGAATTTTGTGTACAGTTTTGGGAAACCGGGTGCACGGGGAAAAGATATTGAAAGGGGGCTTGAACAGGTTTCAAAGGGGGGGGCAACAAAAAATAAAAAAAAAGGACGGGGGACTACAGTCCCCAAAAATTATTAGCAAGATTAGGGTTATTTAGTTTAGAAAAAAAGGACGGCTTGGGGGGGGGACATAAAAAATTTGTTTTAAAATACATAAAAGGTCAATATAGGATCTCTCCCAAGTTTTTATTTATCCCCAGGATTTGAAATCTAGAACAAATGGGGAATCCTCTATGTCTTTAAGGAACAAAAGGTTTCTACATTAAACATAGAAAGGGATTCTTTACTGTTGAGCGGTGAGACTGGGGAAACCTCTACTGCCCAAGAGGAATTTTGTAATGGTAAATTAAATTTTCAGAGTTCAAAAAGGGTTTTGGATGCATTTCTGGAGGTAATAATATAACAAGTTATAGATTCTAGGATTCTGGAGAGGGCATTGATCCCAGGGTTTTTTTCGGATGCCGATTGGAGTCGAAGGGAATTTTTCCCTTAAAATGAGGACCACTTGCTTTTCTACCTCATTGGGTTTTTTGCCTTCCTCTGGATCACACCTTAGCACCACAGGCCGAACTAGATGGACTCCTATGTACTTTTTTCGCCTTTACAAATATGAACTATCCTAAGACAACCTGCACACAGTGATCCCCAGGCACTACAGTCCAATTGCTGTATCAGACTCCTATCTAAAAACACCTAGAGGGCAAAGAATTTGAATGTGCAGTACCTGCCACCTAACGTGATTGGAGGAGGTGATGCCATCTTGGCAAAGCCCTTTGTCCATCTCTAACCATCTTGAAATTCTCTGTCTCTGCAGTAACATAAGAAAGATGACAAAGTAAAAGGGGAATGGTAAATCTGTCCAGCAAGACAGTGAAAGGAGACAAGGGATGCACTACTGAAAAACAAAGGCCTAATTAAAGGGTTGTCTCGCTACAAAGGATTGCTTTATATATTAAAAGATCTTGTAAAAAACAAGTCACTTAGCCAATATATAACCTTTAACATTGTCCTACCTATTCCTAGATATTCCCCTCTGTATGGGCTGCATCAACACCTCAGGTCGCTATAGCTACAGACCTGTTAAATTTCGCATGATAGGCCTGCCAGCACTGTTTGCTATAGCTACAGACCTGGCTTCTACTGCAGCCTAGTGGAAGCCAGTAATCAACCCCTGAATTCAAAATGAAACCAATAGAACAGACTGAGGTGAGATGAATCTAACGCTAGTGAGACAACCCCTTTATGGTACTCTAGTAAAGTCGTGTGTAAACATTCTAGTGGTTATAAGGAGACCAGAAAGAATGAAAGTTCTGCTTATCTTCTGGGGAGGATGTAGTGTCCATGGAAGAACTGGGGGCCGCATATTACTTTGCTGTGTAGAATCTGATGGAAGGACATAGTGTACTGTCAAAGACATAAAATCCTGCTCTAGCAATTCCACATTATTATCATATCTCATCATCAAAGAATATCTGTATTATGGCAGCCTGTATACCCTGCATTCTCTGCATTGTTTTAGAACTGACCCTTTTGTCACTTATTATTTCCACACTTAGGCTAGTCCACACTGCACAGGAAAACGATCCGAATCCTTCGGCGCTTTTCATGTTTTAAAAAAGCGCCGAGGATACGATCCTCCCTGCGGACCCCATGGCGGCCAATAGGAAAGACGAGCTGCTGTCTACAAGCTCGTCTTTTCTCTGCCCCGTCTTTCCGGCAGCGTGGCGTAGCTTCTTAATCTACTCTACTTTATATAAATATATAATTATATAAAATTTAATATAAATATAAAATAAAAATATTATACAATAATAGAAATTAAATATAATTCTAAAAAAACGAAAAAAAAATTAATAACAATAAAAATATAATAATAAAATAGCAAAAATATTAAAAAAAATAAACAACATGTTTGTATAATATGCCTGCCGCTTCTCACGTTTTCTTGACGTCTTCCCATACAATACAATTGTATGGGTGACAGCAAGAAAAACGAGAAGCGACCGCGGTTTTTGCACAAAGAAATGACAAAACACCGCGGTCCGGGCATCGGAGAAAAAACCCGCTTTCAGGCCGTTTTTTTGTCCAATGCAGACATAGCCTTAGGGTATGCTCACACAGCGTGTTGAGTCCATGTGAAAATACACTTTTTGAAATTGTTTGGATCTGTCTGTTGGACCCCAAACGGACTCAAACACGCAGCTAACAAATGGCCCAATGTGATTTACATTGCTTTTAATTTTAGACACGAATGGGCGTTAAACACGAGTGATCGCCGATGCGTGTCTCACTCGTCCTTTCAATCCGTCTTTCGGATCTGTCCCAAGATTTGACATGTTAAATTCTGGTCCGAAAGACACAGCAGAAGCCCAATTTTAATATATAAGGTGTGATCCTGCTGCATCCAACACGCAGCCAAACATGCAGCTGTGTGTTGGATCCGATCGCTGCAGCGTTTTGGGAGGCGATTTTCGGATCCAACACAGATCCAAAATCGTATCCAAACACGCCATGTGAACGGCCCCTTTCAGTTCTTTTTTGTATTTTCCTATCTGTCTACTGAACCAGTTACTTATTTAACCTTACATTGCTGGGCGTCAAGAATCCGCACATTCAAATTTAAAAAGCCTGAGACTGATGTTTTAGCATACAGGTGGAATAGGAAAATGGGCATTCTCTGGCCATCAGGAGTATCCTCCACTCCCCTCATTAAATCCGTGCACAGAATTGGCATCCAAGTCTGCCATGTGAACACCCCCTTACTGAGATTTATCCATGTGCAGGTGGCATGATGTCACAGAAAGTCAGACTCATCAGGTGCCACCTGTCTGCCAGTGGTCCGTGGAACTGTTCTTCTATATACACTGTAATGTAGTGTGCAGAGGGAATTTGGATAAAATTATACTGGTTCCTCTAGTGCTGTATTATTAGTAAAATGGGCAGATGATGTGACTTTATGTCTAGGTTGGCAGTGGTGCTCATAGTTCACCAAAATTAGCTGTACTATTAAAATAAGTAAAGGTGAGTAAAAATTCAGATCACCCTGGGGTGATGTAAACAATTATGAATGGCCTGATGTAACACTTGGTTACCACCTTTCACCTCACTTAACACATGGAGTTGTGTGGTATTCATCATCCGGTTTTTGCAGGGCATTGTTTACAATGAAGCGGTCATCGTGTTGATATAGCCAAAGGCCGCCACTTATTTGCCTTTCTGTGACTTTCAGTCCTCTGTACAACACCCCGCTGATGACACTCTGTGAACTCTAAGCCCAGTGGCACTTCCGTATGAGAGCATCCTGCTTGAAGCCTCACAATGGTGAGGTACTGTTGATCAATTGTAAGGTTTTGGGCTTATTCTCATGATGTTAAAATGTGAACAGCATATGAGGGGGACTGTTTAAATCCCAATTCAATTGATCCCCTATTTTTTTTTTATGTATATAAACTGGATTTTTATTAAAAGTTTTCAGATAAACAATTACAATATTTTTCTTGTCTATGAATCGTACATAGATATCACATAGAACATGTCTAATAATCTCCGACTTACATTGTACAAAAAGAAGTGAGACCTTTTCCTATATCCTTAGCAACTCTAGTACTTTTTCGTAAGAACAAGGAAATTTAAGCATATAATATATTATAATCAAAAAGTTTTATTGAGTTTTTCAAATAGTGACACTAACATGGCAATGGAGTAAATATGACATCATAAAACAGGTGTAATGAACAACATTGCATAACACGAGGTTCACCAATTGTGATCGAGTATCTAATAGTGGTAAGAAATATAGAGGAGTGGTCCGTAACAGAAGGACCAAATAGAAAAGAGAGCAGGTGAACCCAACAAACTGGGAATGTTAACGTGAGTGCTGGCGTTTTGAGCCGCTTGCGGATATAATTGTAAGATCCCAGTTTTCAAAGAGGGAGGGGGAAACTTGAGAGGGAAGAAAAAGAAAAACAAACAAACACAAAAAAGGAGGTGGGGGGGGGGGGGAATCACATATAGAAGCTCTGGTCTTAGATTCCCCTCCCGTCCCCAGACGCCGCCCCCACCCCTTACCAGTCAGGCCCAAATATCCCACCAAGTGGTGGTAATTAAAACGGTGCGAAAGGACCCTGATAAATCAAATAGTTAAAGCCCCAAATTCTGAGGATGAGAGATATATATATCGTCCAAGGAGCCCATGTTCGGATAAAGCTGATGGTGTCAGGGCCCCCGATCTGGCTACCAGTTCTCCATGCGTGTGTGAGGGCCACTTCATCCACCCAATCCTCTAGAGACGGCGGGGATGTCATTTTCCATTTACGCGGAAATGACCGTCTTTTCTGCTTGCAGCAAGTGTCTGATGAGAGATTTTTTATATGACAGCCGAGGGAAATGGAACATGAACAGAAGAGTTGACTCAGGGGAGTCAGGAACAATAGTTCCCGTACAGTCTCGGATTGTTGTGAGCACTGCCGTCCAAAAGGGTCTGATGAGTGCACATCCCGACCATATGTGAGACATGGTGCCCAAAGTCTGAGCCCACAGTACCACAGGTTTTGGGAGTACTCGCCACCATTTATGTAACAAAAATGGCACCCTATACCATCTCGACAACACTTTGAAGCTGGTTTCTTGGCTTTAAAGGCCATGACGCTTAGATTAAATAGAAACATTTGTACCATTTTTTCCTGTGTAAAAGTCCTATTCAGCTCCTTCTCCCAAGACTAGCAATAAAAAGGGTAGGGATTCACATTTTGGGCCCCAAAAAAGCATTGGAAAGGGGGCGAAATTAATGTCGGGGGGAAGCCTGCGTAAAACGCAAAACCCCTCTATGTTTTTTGGTTTTGGGGGGTTTTAAAGATGAAAAAAAAATGTGCAATTTTGAGTATAACCCCAAAAGAGAATCTCTTTGAACTGAGGGGTTCCTACATGCCCAGATGGGGGGCGTAGTCGCCCGGGGGGTTTGAGGAAAGGGGCCAAGAGGGGAAAGGGGTTTTGGGGAAAACCCCGGGAAAAAAAGTTCGAGGACCCCCCGGGGGGGAAGAGTGGGTTAAAGGGTAATGGGGGGGAGAGGCCCCCAGAAAGGCCCAAAAAAAGACCCCCTTCCTTTTTAAATTTTTTGCGTATAATGTAGGGCTAAAGGGGTAGAAATATGAGAATTCTCGGAGCGCGAGAAGATAAATCCTATTGCCGGGGAAAGGGGGGTAAAAAGATGAGGAAAAAACACCTGGGGCAAAAAGGGAAAACCAAAATTAACGGATTGGAGTGGATCCTCTAAACCCACCACAACGATGGCGTAACCCCCACCAGGGAGCGGAGTCAAAGTAGCCCGGTTTCATAAAAACCCGCCGCAAAGCGGATGGACTTGCTGGGGCAGATTACTACCAGTCGCTACCCCACGTACTTGCTTCCCCGGGCAGCCGGGGTGTTGCGCGGTACAGAATCGTAACAGGCTCGTAGTCGGGGACAGGCAAAAGGGGTTAGTCCCGGGGGCTATCGTTCAGGTCAAGGGACGAGGCAGAAGGTACGGTACAAAACGGTAATCAAACAAAACACCCTTGGAATGCTCCTTTCTGGGCACAGGGCACTATTGATTCGGAAAGGGTGCTAGGAAGGGGCCCGGGCTTAAATGGGGTAAAGCGCCCGGGAGACCAATCCGGGATGCCCCTGTTAAACCGACCCCCCCCCCCCCCAACAGGGGCGGTCCGGGACGGGCGGGCGTGGGGGGAATGGGAAAACAAACCCACGACCCCCCCCCAAACAAGGGCCCCCCCCTGCAAATTCTGCCCACCCACACTCCGGGGGCACCCGTAAAAGACCCCCCCCCCCGGTCTCCCCCTCTTTTTGCCCCCAAAACCCAGACAAAGACCCCGATCCAGGTGTTCTCCACCGGGTCCCACCCTTTCCTCCGGCCCAAACCCCTTTCCCTCGACCAAAAAAAATAATCTCCCCCTAACCTCTTCGTGGCCAAAATTTCTTTGCGCAAAAACATTGGTGGGTCAGCTACGGGAAACGGGGGACCACAGACCGAGAGAACCGTTATGGAACCCGGTTTTTTGTAGGGAGACATGAAAGGATTTTTGGGTCGCATAGTTGGAGGAGCCGGAGCTTGAGGCCACCGGATTTAAAGCGCCTGAGGTTTTAAAGGGGCCGAATAACCCGGGGGGCCCAGCTTTGTAGCGGGGATTTTAAATGAATACCTGGCAGACAGCCATACCTATCCCCGGGACAAAGGAAGGAGGGGGGCCCTTTTCTTGCCCTTGGGCCCCTTTAAGCGACCAGCCCGGAGCAGAATCGACGCCTCTCCTTCCAAAAGGCGATAGGGCGCGGACCAACTATCCCCGCAGAGACAGGGGGGCAAGGGCACGGAAGGGGGGGCGGGATACCGACCGAAAGACGTGAAGAAAGGGGGTCCCCACGAATCAGAATCTAGAGCTTTTTAAAAGAAAAAACCGCCCAGGAACAACTGGGCCAATCAACTTTCTTTTCAATACAAGTGGGGGAGATAGGTACCCAAGACTTGGTTTACTTTCTCCCTTTTCCCATTCGTTTCCGGGGGAACGCGGAAGAGAAATCCAGTTCCAAATTGTAGGGGAGAAAAAGGCCTCGCCAAAATCTCGAGACGAATTAACTCCCCCATCCGAGACAATATGTAGGGGGAAACCGCAGCCAAGATATGCTTAAAAAAAGGAGATTGGGGAGTCGAGGAGCAGAAGGAACCAGGCAACGGGAAAAAGTTGCCA
>JAODAL010080045.1:0-12372 GCA_025379985.1 Phyllomedusa bahiana | reverse complement strand
CAAAGAGGAGTGTCAAAATCTTATTGTATTTCCTTGTAACGCCATTTCCAGTTCATTCTCTATTCTGACAATGTTCTCTGTCTGCTTGCTTAATACATACAGGCAAATGATTTCCATGATTTTAGACGGGAAAAATCTCTATAAAAGATTATTAGGTTACAGCCATCTTGGGGGAATCAAGACAGAATGGGTATTAGTATTTTATTGCGGCTGCCTTTTTCCCATCTTTATTCTGATTAAGAAAATTTAATTTTTGCTTTTTGGGGTCCTCTATTGTAGAAACCCACCAATAAAAAAAATTAATAAAAATCTAATTTCAAACATGGTTTTTCGGTGAAAATTTTATTGCGGGCCCCAAAAGGTCATAAAAATAGAATTTTTATTACTAAATTTAGTACTAATCATAAATTCATACTTAACACCTTGAAAAGTATTGGCCCATTCTCCTAAATGACCCTTTTTTTAGCTCCACTCTGCCTAAATATCCCCCTATCATTTTCCGCAATTACCCTGAAAAACCCTTTTGACCCCTAATAGAATACTCAACTTGGAATAAAATTCGAAAAATCCTTTTTCTTCCTTTGTCATATCAAGATTAATAAACCACGATTATAACGGCTAATATACACTTTTTAAAAAATCCTTTACATCTTTCAAAACTGGGATTTCTCCCTCACAATTTTTAACAGTGGCTGAAAATCATATTATAACTTTTTGGGGTCATTTTCTGTGAGAAAAAGCTATAATTATGTTCCTTTGAACAAAATGTGGCTTCTAAGTGCATTTCTCCCAAAAATTTTAAACAGGGCTAGAATCTTTTTTAAAATTTTTGGGGTCAGCGCTTTGAAATAAACAAAACACGGGTCCTATTCAAAAAAATGTGGTTTTCTAATAGACATTTGTTTCTTCACAATTGTCAAAAGTGGCTCTGGGTCAATTTTTAAATTTTTTGGGGGCATTTTTCTTGTGACATCAGCTTACTACAGGGCCCATTAAAAAAATGTTGTTTCAACAACATTTGTTCTTCACAATTGTCAAATGGGGTCAGGTGATGGGCTGTCAAAACAGGAAAAGGTAGACACTGTGAAGGACACATATTCAAAATACTTGGTTTTGAATTGTACAAGGGAGGGAAGGGAAAACGACCAGATTAGGTTATTCAGAGGACATGGATATGGAGCCGGACAGAGAACAAAGTAAGAACCATTTCCTCCCCAGTTTTAGTAAAAAGAGAAAAAAATGCCCAAAAAAAGGGCCCTGGGTTAACAGGAGGGGTTAACCACCAGTATTTTTTAATAAGCCAATTTTTCCGCACTCAACGGAGGGGCAAGCGATCCCATTTTTGACTTGTACTGAGGAAGGCTGGAGTTTACACTTCCACTTCCGCCTCTGCTTCAGACGACAGTTTTCGTTGCTGCGTCACAGGGCATTTTAACCGCTGTTTTAAATTTATGACAGATGCCAGCCTGGGCACTCACCCCCCACCCACTGTAATTCGGCCCTGGGTCTGCGTGGCACAGGACAGGATAGTCAATGTCCAGTGAAACTAAAATGGGTTGAAAGACCTTTTTCCGCACTTTTTAAACTGGGGTCATGCAGGTTTTGGGGGTCAGTTGTGGTAAAGAACAGGTAAGTCAATTCTATGAAACTAAAAATGGTGGTTGAAAACCCTTTTTCCGGGACTTTTAATCTTGGTTCAGACAGGGTTTTAGGTCAACTGTGGTCCAGGCAGGTATAGTCAATTCCAGTGAAATAAAAAAGTGGTTGAAAAACTCCTTTTTCCGGCACTTTTTAAAGGGGGGGACATGCAGGTTTGGGGCTCCATGCGGGGTTGGCCCCCAGGGGGGGTTTAATACCCCCAAAGTCCATTGAAAACTAAAATGGTGGTTCAAAGACTCCTTTTTTCCGCCACTTTTTTAATTTTGGGGGGAAAAAAGGTTTAAAGGGTCATGCTGCGGTCCGGGAAACAGGGTTTGTCAAGGGCCCAAAGTTAAAACCTAAAATGGGGGTTCAAAACAAACTTTTTTCCCGGCACTTTTAAATCTTGGGGTAAAAGGGGGGTTTTTGGGGCTCATGCTTTTAAAACCGGGAAAACAGTGTATGGGCCCAAGCCTGTGAAAAAAAAAAGGGGGTTTTAAAGGCTTTTTTTTTCCCGGGGTCACTTTTTAATTTTGGGGGTCATGCGGGTTTTTTGGGGGCTCATTCGGGTACCCATTACGGGGTTAAAAGGTAAAAGCCCAGTGAACCTAAAAGGGTTTTGTTGAAAAGACTCCAATTTTTCCCGAAACTTTTTAAATTTAACAAAGGGGTTTTTGGGGCCTCGAGCGGAAGGGACATTAATCCCCAATTGTTTGGGAGGGGCCCCTTTTTTCCGGCAGAAACGGGTAGCTTTTGGGGGGCCCACGCCACAAACCGGGGATTTTCAAGGGGCCCTTTTTGGAAACAAAAAATGGGTTTAAAAACCCTTTTTTTCCGGCCCCTTTCTTAAATCTGGGGTCATGCGGGTTTGGTGCTCATGCTTGGTACAGAAACCAGGTTTTAGTTCCCAATGTCCATAAAAACAAAAATTGGGGTTGAAAGACCCCTTTTTTTCCGCATTTTTTTAAAAATTGGGGGTCTTTCGGGTTTTGGGGTTTAAAATGCTGGGGCCCCCGGGAACAGAAATATTTTCCTTTAGTCCAAAACTAAAATGGGGGGGGTTTGAAAGACCCTTTTTTAGCTTTTTTTAAAATTGGGGGGGTCATGCAGGTTTGGGGTCATGCGGGTGGCCCAGGACAGGTTTTTGTAAATTGTCCCAGTTCAATTAAAATGGTGGTTAAAAAAAGACCTTTTAAATCCCCGGCCAAAAAATTTAAATCTAATGGTCAAAACATTTTAAAAAAGTCCATTCCCTTGCTCCCCAAAAAAAAAGGAAAACAGGGTTTTGCCCCTTCAATGTTCCAAAAATTTCATTAAAAAAATTTCAAACTACTTTTTTCCCGGCACTTTTTAATCTGGGGTCATGCGGGTTTTTTTAGGTCATGCTGCTTTCCAGGACGGGGAAAATTTTCCCAATGTCCAGTTTCAAGTAAAATGTTTGGTTCAAATAATACTGGCCTTCGGGCCATTTTTTCATTTGTGGGTGATGCAGATTTAAAGGGCCCCATGCTTTGGTACAAGACAGGAAATAGGGAATGGGGGGTTGGATTTTTTTTTTTTCTGTGGTTTAATTATACCCTTTAAGTGTTGTGCCTAAGAAAAGAGGAAACCTTTTGGACTGTTGGGGCCCGGGTTAAATTCCGGCTTTTCCCCAGCCCTGTTTGGGTGTAAAAATGAAGGTGTTTTTTGCTCCCCCAAATAGATTTTAATAGTCATCGGAATGATCTACTATCGACAATGGGAAAAAACCTTATCTTTGGGGCCGACAAATCGACCTTTAAATTTCAAATGCGAGGTCAACGTAATCGCTCAACCACTCCCAACACCCCCCCCAGGTCCGCACAACTGGCTCGTCAGGCCTTTCCACACTTTTATACGCATATGGTTTTAAAACTGTTTTCCAAAAATCCTGGAGCATGTGGAGGGGGGGAATTTCCCAGTGTGTTCCCAGTCAACAATGAAAGGGTTTTGAGGGAGAGGCCCAAGGGACGCGAAACGCTGCCAGGGGGGCCCGGGTTCAGGGGGGCCAACGATGGAAAAGGGGAAAAGCTAAGACCACGAGCCTTCCTCACAAGCAGTAAAAACCCTGGAATGCTTTGAAAAATTTCCCTTTGCACAACCGGGGTTCTTTATTTTGGGGCCAAGGGCAAGGGTTGAAAAATTTCTACCTATTTTGGGGGCACTTGGAAAATTGCTCCCTTTTTGTCGCACCCCAAACCTTGCCTGGCGAACACGTTTTTAGCACTCTGCCACTGGTCGGTTTCAGTGCGCAGAGCCATCCACAGCTCTTGACCTGTGTGTTGACAGTCTCCAAGACACGTTAAGTTCAGATCGACCTGATTTCTCTTGGCACGTGATGCTACCTGTCGAGGTTGGGGATCTTGAACCTGCACCATCCTAGCAGTGTGGAAGAGTGTCCACCAAGCCCAAGACCCATCACCAGAGGCACTGTCATCCACCCAACTCACCCAGTGAGCAGTCAGTGAGATGTAACGCCCTTGACCGTGCTTACTAGTCCATATGTCTGTAGTCAGATGGACTTTGGTGGACACAGATGCAGCCATCGTGATGGAGATTTTTTTCTGCCACGTGACTGGCCAGGCCAGAGACAGCTTTTCTGGCAGAGAAATGCCTGTTTGTCATTTGGTATTGGGGGCATACCAGGGCCATAACGTGGCGGAACCCATCTGTGTCCACCAGGTGGAAAGCAACATTTCCAAGGCCAAAAGCCAGGCAACGTCAACATTCAGGCTTTTGGCTTTGGGATGGTTGGGGTGAAAGCGTTTCTTCTGCTCCCACACCTGGTACACAGAAGACAGGCTGCCAGACTGGCCGCTGTACGGTGTGCAGGTCACATTGATGAAAGACAGCAAATCACAAGTGTTCTTAAATCCCTATAATTTCCAACTGGCAAATTGGATTAGAAACAGAATTGTTTCTATGGAATATCTGTGAAATTCGGTTTCATGGAAGAACCCAACACTAAATCAAAAGTGTTCTTGCTTCAATCCTTATAATCTTCAACAACCAACTAGATTAGAAATATAATTTTTTCTATGGAATATCTATGAAATGGTGTCTTATGGAAGAACGGTGTGTTGTACATCGGCTGTCCCCCCAAAACTGCAGGAAGGAAATTTTGGGCACGGAATTAGATTTTGTGCAAGAAACCAGTATATCACAGTGATTTCTGTTTAGAGCATATTTCCTAACACAGTCCTGTACACCGGCTGTCCCCATAAAACTACAGCAAGGAAGTTTTGTGCACGAAATGAAATTTTCTGCAAGAAACCAGTATATCACAGCGATTTCTTGCTCTTTACTGGTGAATCAGACACAGCTGCAAAATCCATGAAGACCAACACCCCAGAATAAGAGAAGATGATTAGTCTTTTGCCTATGAGTAGTGTTGATCAAACGGGTCGAGAGAAGTTAGGATCGAACTTCCTGAATTTTTAAAACGCAAACCGAACTGAGCTTTTTACGGTTAGCTTGAGTAAACTTCACGTTCGACATGAAATTTTTAGTTTAATTTTTAGCTCCTTCCTGCACTTTTGGCTGCCATCCAACCAGTGCACAGCACAGAGGAGTGTCAAAATCATTATACTGTATTTCCTTGTGAACGCCATTTCCAGTTCATTCTCTATACTGAGCACACTGTTCTCTGTCTGCTTGCTTGAATACATGCAGGCAAATGATTTCTCAGTGATTTTAGACAGGAAAATCTGCTATATAGATTAGCTAGGGAGTACAGCCATCTTAGGGAATCATAGACAGCAATAGGTATGGAGTATTGTATTGCTGGCTGCCTCTTTCCCATCTTTATTCTGATTGAAGAAAAGTTCATTTTTGCTGTTTTGTGGGTCCATCTATTGTAGAAGACACCATTAGCAAATCTCCAATAGAAAGAAATCTATTTCAAACAGTGGTTTTTCGGTGAAAATTTTATTGCGGACCCAAAAGGTCATAGAAATAGAAGTTTTATTACTAAATTTAGTACTAATCATAAATTCATAAGTAACAGTAAAGTATTGGCCCAGTCTCCTCAATGATCCAATTTTAGCTCCATCTATGCCTAAATATCCCCCTATCACTTTCCGCAATTACCCTGAAGAACCTTTGAGCCCCTAATAGAATACGTCAACATTGGGAATAAAATTCGAAAAATCCTATTCTTCCTTTGTGCATATCAAGATGTAATAAACCACGATTATTAACGTGTCCTAATATTACACATTTTAAAAAATCCTTTACATCATTCTAAACTGGGGAATCTTTCAACATAAAATTCCCACTAAATTGCCAGAGTGAATACTTTATCTACCTATTGGAATGGCCGTGCCAGTTACAATACATAGGACGTTGTAATGGTTCAGTGGATTCGCTGGACCACCGCAAGCAATGATAGTTAACCAACGCCAGGAAGCGGAGTCTAAGTAGCCCCCGGTAGTCAACAGAGCCCGCCGAAAAGCGGGATGGACTTGCTGCTGCGTGAGGCTACCAGGTCGCTACCCCTGACGTGACTTGCTTGCGATGGCGGCCGGGGTAATGCGTGGTACGTGAGACGGGCAGAAGGTCATGGCAGGCGGCAAACAGGCAAGGTCAGGAAACGTAGCGGAACGGACTGGTACACGGGTAATGAATACGGAACTCCAACACTCTCAAGACTTACTAACGCACACCAACAACCTGGCAGAGAGTGCAGGGGGCGTGTACAATATATAGGATCTGCGGCCAGCAATTAGCAAATTACCGACGCGCTGGTGGTTAAAATCCAGAGAAGCCGTCGCGTGCGCGCCCTAAGCAGCAGGTACGCGTGCGGCGGCGGCACAGGTAGGAGCAGGGAACACAGGAGCGTGGACTGGTAAGTAACCTGCCGCCGCAGCCTGGGCAGCAGGGGGATGGTCGCGGGAAGGCGCAGAACCCGAGCCGGAACCTCCGCGGGCAGGGGGCGGCCGCGGGGGGCGACCGCACACACGCCGGACCTCATGTCAGACGTACAACACAAAAATTACATAAACATATAAATTCCCACAGAATAAACATTAAGAAAAAAATTCTCCTCCATGGGGTCTCCAGACACTATGCTGAAGAACATAATGGGGATCCCAGTAAAATGAAAATTGTGCCTATCGACTATGTACCTGCAACAATTCCAAATAGGTATACAGCCCTCTGCAAAAAAGAAACCTATTGGCTTTATCGCATGCCGTCCATTTCTCCACATGGACTGAATGAAATTACAGAATTAATATAATATAGGGCAGTTTGAACAAACAGGATTTTTAACCCCTTCCTGACAGACGGTCATAATAATATGGCTCTAAATTGTTTTGCTCTTTGCCTTCTGAAAGCCATAACTTTTTTATTTTTCCACCTACATAGACATATGAGGGCTTTTATTTTGCGGGACAAGTTTCTAGTGGTGTTATTCATATTACTATAGAATATACTAGGGAACGGCAAAAAAATTCTAAGTGGGGCAAAATGTGAAAAAAACGTACTTGCGCCATGTTTGCGGGAGGCTTGTTTTTACGGAGTTTATTCTTTGGTAAAAATGAGGCATTATCTGTATTTTACAGGTTGATACGCATCCGTCAATACCAAACATGTAGGGTTTACGTTATGTTTTGGTACCGTAAAAAAATTCCAAACATTTTCTACTCTTGAAATTTGCGCTGCGGCGCCATTTTGTGCGGCCAATAACTTTTTTGTACTAACACCTACGGACGTCAGTGAGGCGGCATTTTTTGAGGGCAAATGTGTACTTTTTAATGCAAGCACTTTGAAATGGATGCAACTTTTTTGATTACTTTTATTCCAATTTTTATGTGACGTAAACTGACCCAAAAAACGCAATGTTGCCGTTTGGAAATTTTTTTCTTCTACGGTGTTCAGCGTACGGGATAAATTATATTTTTATAGATCGGACTTTTTCGGACGCGGCGATACCAAATATGTGTAACTTTTTTATTTTTTTACTGTTTTTATTTGTAAATGGGGAACGGGGGGTGATTTGAACTTTTAATCCTTTTTTTTTTTGTACTTTAAAACTTTATTTTTTATTTTTTTTTACTTTAACATTTAGTCCCCCTATGGTGCTTGACCACGAGGGGGCGCGATCGTTAAAACAGCCTAATGCATTGCATAGGCAATGCATTAGGGTGTACAAATATGCCGGTTTCCCCACTTCCTGTCTGTGGACGGAAGTGGGGCAAACAGGAACATGGCTCTGCGCTGCCATGTTAGCCCGTCGGGACTCAGCGATCTTGCTGCTGATGTCCCGACCAGGCTGAAAAACGGTGCGCGGCATCGCTTTTCTGTCATTCAGACGCCGCGGCTATCTTTGCCGCGGCGCCTGATGGGTAAAACAGCGCAGGCGGGCGATGCCGCACGTCTGCGCTGAAACCGCCGGGTGCTAGCTGCAATTAGCCGCTTACACCCGGCGGCTGTGAAGCGGGATCGCGCCTAGATCCCATTTCAAAGCCGCTTACCGGCGTTTTGACGTACTCATACGGCAAACATCGGTAAGGGGTTAAAGATACAAAAATAAGTCTTCTTATTAGCCCTTTAATTAAGATCACTTCTTAGTTTTATTAATAAAAAGAAAAAAAAATTCCACACAGTATGTTTTTATTACCGTATATACTTGAGTATAAGCTGAGTTTTTTAGGCCAAAAAAATGAGCTGAAAAAGCCGTCCTTGGCTTAAAATCGAGTCACTGGTGGCGCACGGGCGCTGCAACGGGCGCCGAGAGGGACCTGTACGCGACTCCTCTTGGAGGCCCAAATACAGCGAAAGATCGAGTAAGCTGACAGCGTCCGGGCGCTGCTGTGGCCCATGCGCTGCCAGAGAACCTCCTGGAAGCGCATACAGCTTACTCTCCAGTCACCCGTCAGCATCCGGTCACTGCTGTGGCCCAGGCACTGCCGGGGATCGTTTTTGGTGTATGCGACTCCAGGGAGTGCATAAAGCTGAAGATTCTGTTGTACAGCAAAGAGCGAGCGCTACTTACTCCACAATAGAACTTCGGAAGGCCGCAAGCAGACTTGCGGCCTTCCGGAGTCTCCGGCACAGGCAGCGCACGATGAGGGGACATATAACTGCCTATAACCTGCCTATAATACCTTATAACCTGCCTATGAGGGGACATATACCTGCCTATGAGGGGACATATAACTGCCTATAACCTGCCTATAATACCCTATAACCTGCCTATGGGGAAACATATATCTGCATATGAGGGGACATATAACTGCCTATAACCTGTCTATAATACCCTATAACCTGCCTATGAGGGGACATATACCTGCCTATATGGGACATATAACTGCCAATACATGCTATGGAGGACATATACCTGCCTATACATGCTAAGGAGGACATATACCTGCCTATACTGGCCTATGGGGGACATACTGTATACTTGCCTATACCTGCCTATGGGGGACATTAAACTGCCTATACCTGCCTATGGGGGATATTTTTATTGTATCAGTAGCTGCTGCATTTTCCACCCTAGGCTTATACTCGAGTCAATAAGTCCTCCCAGTTTTTTGTGGCAAAAGTAGGTGCCTAGGCTTATACTCGGGTCAGTTTATACTCAAGTATATACGGTATATAAAGAATTCTGATGAATGTTTATCATTCAGATTATTCATTTATGTATTAATCTATTTATCTGTTTCTAGTTAGTACTAGATAAGTAGTTGTTGATAAAGCTGTTTCTGTTTTAATGAATGGCGCTCATGACGGTCACATCGTACACAAACTCGTTTTCACTTGGCGTTTTTTTCTTCTGTATTTAAACCTGTCTATTGTTGTGTTGTTTTATGAAGTCTGAGGAAGTGCATCAAGCAGGCAACGCATTACTTCTATTCAATGAATGTAACTCTTTTATTACAAGTTAGTACTTTTAGAGTCGTTTGCACTTGTTTGAGTCCCGTGAAGATCCCTGGTCTTCTAGTAAGCCGAATCACGAGGGATCTCTCTCTGTCTTGCAGAAGACACCGTTAGCAAATCTCCTATAGAAAAAACTCTATTTCAAATAGTGGTTGCTTGGTGACAATTTTATTGAGTTCCCAAGAGTTAATTTTTGCTGTTCGGTACAGTTATTGCAGAAGACACCGCTAGCATATCTCTTATAGAAAGAACTCTATTTCAAATAGTGGTTGCTTGGTGACAATTTTATTGAGTTCCCAAGAGTTAATTTTTGCTGTGTTGGGGCTACAGCTATTGCAGAAGACCTCATTAGTAAATCTGCTATAGAAAGAAATCTTTTTCAATTAGTAGTTGCTTGGAGAAAATTATTCAGATTGAAGAAAAGTTCATTTTTTCCATATTTGGGGGTAGAATTCTTGAATAATAGCCCATTCCCAAATCTCCCATAGAAAGAAATCTTATTTCTAATACTGTTTGCTTGCTGCAAATTATTGGGATTGAAGAAAAGTTTTCCAGTATTGCTGGTAGAGTTCTTGCATAAGAGACAGGTACCAAATCTTTACCTTTTTAAAATTTATCTTTTTGAACATGGAGAGAACTAGTAAGTGAGGACGGAGGGGTGTCGGACTTAGAGTTAGAGGTACGAGACAAGGCATGCCTTTCAGTGCTTCGGACAACACACAAGCGTCAGTTGCTGGACCGTCAGGAAACTAGTCACCGCTCAGACGCTCGGTTCCCCTGTGAATTCTCATACTGGAAGCATCGCCAACCTGTTCTCCAGGGAGTTACACACCCTGCAATCAAAGCGATTTTTACCTCCCCTTCCTCTCACCTCACGGCCCCCCCACAAATGTTAATCATCATCATCATCCAACCTGAAGCCAACACGGGCCAATGTCACCCGAAAAATAAAAAACCACTCTGTATATTCTGAAGAGCTCTTTGATGACACAACGTGGTTGGGGTCAGAAGGCATTTTTAAAGTCAAGAGGCAAAAAAAGGGATTTCATCTGTTCTCACCCCCCAACCGCTGATGCCCAAGGAGGAACAAACTGGTCCTTTGGCAAAATATCAAAGTCCCTGGGCTTCTACCCGCACTTGAGAATGTAGTCTGTCAAGAACAGGAAGTACCTTTTGGATATGATATAAATTTTCGGTCAAACTGGTTTTTTCAGCAGCAGCAGCACAGCTGGAAACACATCATCAGTGGAGGGGAGGATATGGGGAAGTGTCAGTGGGGCCCCCGGGGCCTCAGAAATGGGAGGCGTTTGACAAGTATGCTGACATTACCACCAACTTGGTCATTGGGGGGCAGCGGGAAAAAGGGGTACAGGTTTTCACAGTTAAGAATTCCGGGAACGTGTAGCCGGGGGCCTTTTTCGATCAACCCTCAATTCGCCGACTGAAGTCAATGCGGATTTCCTTTCAAAGCACAGTAGGGAAATTATACAAAGATTTTTAAGCACCATGAGCATGAACAGGCACATGCATGTAAAGCATGAATTGCTGCAGAAGAGTCACTTGAGAAAAAGCCATACGGGTCTTGGGCTTCCAACATTGTGACATCTTCTCCCTGCTCCTCCCTGCCACTTCCAACCCCAAAGGGGGTCCCTTCTCCCAATGTGCCAAAAGGCTTGAGCAAGCACCTTTCCAGTACTGTTGCCAATTCTCACCACCAGCAACACACCCCAAAGTCCTTTCCCTTACCAGCAGCCCAGCCCGGGCAACCAGCCTTCGTTTTCCAGGTGGGGAATAGAAAAATGCCTTCACCCAAAACATCCCAAAACCCAAAAAGCCGATTTTTGGCATTGCCTGGTGTGGCCTTGGAAATTTTGCCTTCCCCGCCAGATGCCGAGAGGATTTCTTCTCCAAAAAGCTGCCCCTCCCCTTTGGGTCCGCCACTTTGAGAAAAGATCTCCACGGTTGCTGCATCTGTTCCCCAAAGTCCATCTCACTACAGACACATGGAATAAGCACGTAAAGGGGCATTACATCCACTGACTGCTCACTGGGGAGTTTGGTGGAATGACAGTCCCTCTGTGTTTGGGTCCGGCTGCACTCTTTTAACACTGCAGGGAGGGGGCCAGATCCCCAACCTTGACGGGTGTATTTGTGCCCGAGAAACCTGGGCCATTCTCAAATTAATCGTCTTTGGGGACCCTCAAACACACAGGCAAACGTGGGAAGGCTCTGCACGCCAACCGACCAGGGGGTGGGGCTAAGCACCCGGGGACCGGGCAGTGAGTGCAAGAAGGGAAAAAATCTCCCTTGCTCCCATAGGACGGTGAAACTTTCACACACCCTTGCCTGGCACATGTCATGAACCTGGTTTTGCAGCTATTTCTCAAGCGCTACCGGGTTTTGACTTTCTGCTGAGGAAGGCTTGAGGTCTTAGCTCACACTTCCGGTGTTCCCACCCTGCGTCGGTAGGACTGGCAGTGTGATCTGGGCCTCGCCGTCAACTGTCTGATATGTGATATGGCAACACACTAAAAATTTCCACCCTCCTATGCTCCAGCAATTGGGCGGGGAGCCATTTGCAGATGATTGACCCTTTGGCATATCTAGGCCACTTTTTAAAATATGGCCAATTTCTAAGTACAAGGAGGATGAATTAAAACCAGATGAATTAAAACCAGAATCTGGTACCATGGAGCTACAAAGACCTTTCCAAAAATTTTGACAATCCCCCACGTCCTCATTTACAGGTATGACATCTGCACAGACTATTTTTACCTACAAGTTTTTCTGTATACAACGCACAGACCATTGCCTCACCAATGCTTTTTGATT
>JAODAL010080044.1:0-12372 GCA_025379985.1 Phyllomedusa bahiana | reverse complement strand
TATTTTTGGAAAAGAAATTACGGTTTGGGAAACTCCCCACCCGGCTCGGACAAGCCTTTAGTTCTCTGAACTGTGCAGAGCCCACCATTTGGAAAGGGGGGACTGATCCCCAACAATTTTGGACAGGGGCAGGGTCAGCTGCTGCACTTAAGGGTTGGAGCATACTGTTGTCTCTTTGCAATACCTGGAAAACGACGTGGGCTGAGTATGGGGAGCGGAGTCGGCCCGGGAGTGATGTCAAAGAGAAAAGATCCTTCTGCGAGGGGGGGACCCTTGTGGCTGCAATGGCATGCATGCCACTGGGGTGCGTGTGTTCGTGGCGGCAGGAGGACCCCCAAAAACTGACCACGTTTCTCCCAGGCCAGGAGGGAGCTGCATGGTTGACGCAGGGGTGGGCCAAAGTTAGTCATGGTACGTTTCACTTTTCCCCACATTTTACATATACCCATATGCGGCTCCTCTGGTTGTTGCAAAGAACGCCACCCCTGATTTATCGGATTTTACCGCCAACGCTCCGCACTGAGTGACTCTTTAAACCGCCACTGCCTTGCTGAGCCCTGTCCGTATTTCTTGGCCCGAAAAGGGGGTTTTTTACCCCGTGGCGCTTGGCTCCCGACCCACACTGCTGTCCCTGCTGATCAGGCCACACAACCCCACTTGCTGGCTGCCCCGGCCCCTGGCGCAAGTGACCCCCCTTTTCTCCTGACGATGATGAAGCCTTCCCTCACCCGGCCCAAGTGCGGTCGACTACTCATCATTATTTGTTTTTCATCGCCCTGCGTCATCATCTTGGAGAAGGGGTGACCCCTAAAAAACAGACCCCCCATGCCACTCTCAAATCTATACTTTGCCCCCCCTATCAAGAAGCGGGGGGTTTTGGGCCCCCATTTTTCACTGCCAAGTAGCTGCTGACTGCCTCCTAAAATTGTTATCCTCGTATAAGGGGCTCTGAGCCCAGCCCCAATAGTAGATTTGGCGGGGGAAAACGGATGGGACGAGGGGGGTTGAGGGGGAAAGGGAGGGGTGACCCCCCTTTTGGGGCCCTGCCCAAATAAGGTTGTTTCTGACGTTCCCACGACTCTTTGGTGTGGTTGTCAGATGTATTGGGAGGAGTGGATGACCTAGTAACAAAACAAGAAACCCCTTTGGGGGTAGCGTACCGGCCCCCAAAATGACACGGCGTTGTGGCCTCAAGTGACCCCTGCTCGAGCCCCCTTTCTTTGTGCGACCCGGACCCGCTCCCGGAATTTTTTTGCCTTGCCACTGCGGTGAAGAGTCCACCTTTGTCTGAAAACGTTTGTTCTAAAAAAGTACACTGTTTGATGAAGATTCTGTTTGATAAAATTTTCACATTGTATTTTACTCCAAAAAAACCCCCTAAGAAGTTGGGTGACCTTTGGATAAAATTGCGCTCCACAATGGGCAGGAAAAATTGTTGTATGTGCGTTTAAAAAAATTGTGTTTTTTTATGAATAAAAAAAGCCAAACAGGTTTAAATTTAACCCTTCGGTATGAATTATGCAAGAATTTTTTGTGGGGGTAAAAAAACAAAGTTTTTTTTTATGGTACAACTGCAGAAAAAACGCTTAATTAACCCGGGATGTAAATTGTGCAAAAGTTTTTAGCACCAAAAACTACGGCTTTTGTGGTGTTCAAGGCTTTTTTTTTTTTTACGACACAAAAGGGGAAAATTGTAACTAACCTTGCTTGTAAAATTAGCTCAAAAAAAATTTAAAATTTTTTGGCGGTAAAAAAGCTTTTTCTTTTAGTCCCCAAAACCGAAAACGCTTAATTAAACCCCCTGGAGAAATTTGGGAAAAAAGAATTAGCAACCAAAAAATACGAGTTTGTAGCGTGTTACAATGGGTGTTTTTTATGTACACAACAAGAGGAAAACTTGAAAATTAACCTTCGCTTGTGAATTATGTTTCGGAAAAATGTTTTTTTTTGGGCGGTGAAAAAACGTTTTCTTTTTTCCCCACAGCACAGAACAAGTTTTAATTAAACCCCTGGATAAAAATTGGCAAAAGAAGGGGAAAACCAAAAACAGAGTTTTTTTAGGTGTTAAAATGGGGTGTTTTTTTACTTCACAAAAGGGGAAAAATGTAATTAACTTCTTTTTGAATTATGCTACAAAAAAGATGGATTTTTCGGGGTGAAATAAACTTTTTCTTTTGTCACCACGGGGAAGAACAATGTTAAATTAACCCCCTGGATATAAATTTGCGCAAAAGAATTGAGACCAAAAAAAAAGTGGTTTTGTATTGTAAAAACGCTGTTTTTAAATAAATCAAAGGAAGGGGCTTAGTCACCTTGGTTTGGTTTTGTGAGAGATGCATTAAAATGATATGCCTGACTCCCCCCCACACTGGATTCGTCAATCCCCCACAAAATAAAAATAAACTTTTAGGAAGCAGTTCTGAGACAGCTGAGACCCCCCCAAAAAACGCTTTTAAAAAAAATGATTTCTTTAGTATACAATCAAAGAGCCGGGCAGCACCCCCTACTCGTACGAGACGGTAGGGTCCAGATCCCCCCGGACTTTAAAGTGCGGTGACGTACAGAATCCCCGGCTTATTGGCTTACTTGAAAGTCTGCGGTAGCCCTTTCCCTTCCCCCCCAGGTTTTTTTGCCCCATGTAACCCATGTGCTCGCAGCTTTTACAACAAAGAATTCGTTCCCAGCGAAGCCCCCAAATTCGACTTTTTCCCAAAAAGGTTTTTCCAAAATTTCAAAACAAATTCCCTTCGTTAGAATCAATTCCCCCCTTTTAAATAAACTGTTTTACAAAACATAGGGCCACATTTAAAAAACTGTTGGGTTTAAAACTCACTTTGTTGCCATAGAAAATAAAACACCCCCTTCATTTTTCCGAGCACTAATGAAATGAAGGGTCTTCTGTTTGGGTTGCTATGGCAAAAAAGGGAAATTTTTAGCCAATACTTTTTTATAAAGGGCCCTTGGGTGACCTGATGAACGGGTGCGATTTGGGTTCAAACTGGTTTTATGTGTAGAAGTGTTGAAAGTATGAAGGTGAGTACATAAATCTTGTGTGTGGTATTCTTGATAACAATTTTTTGGCCCCAAAAAAAATATCGTGGACAGAAGACCCAAATTTTGTCATACGATGTTCATATTCTATAAACAGGGTTATAAAAGGGTTTTTTTTTTTTCTCGAAGACACCTGAAAATGGGACAGCCCCCTTCATAATGTCGCCTTAAGTGAACATTTATTTAGAAGGTTTTAACCGAATTAAAAATGCTTCTTGTCTCTATTTTTAAGCACTAAAGAAGGGAAATTTAATTTTATCAACCATTCTTCTGGTAATGAAAAGTGAGCTTACTACAAAATCAGCTCTTTATTACCATCACCTCAGAAATGGTTGTACTGTTTCTTCAATTTTCCTGTTCGCGTCTCTTATTAGAGAGCATTTACTAAAGGTCATTAAAAAGGGGAATTAAAAGGGTTTTTTTTTGGGGGTTAGGATTGGAAAAAAAAAATCTTTAAAAACAAGTCCAAAAACTTTTTTTATAAAAATGAGTTTTTTGTCATTGTTTTTAAAAAACGGCTAAAAAAAAAACTAAAAATTTTTTCCCGGGGGTTTTGGGCTTTTTTTTTTTTTTTTAATTTGGATGAAAAATTAAGCCTTGTTTAAAACCCCTGGGCAGGTTTTCAGCAAAACCATACAAAAAACTTCAAAAAAACACGCCAAAAAACATCCGTCAGATAATATACACTTCAATAGTAAATTTTCTGTTCTGCTCTGTTGTTTTTTTGAAGTTTTTAAAAAATGACCAGGGGCAAAACGTGCAAAAAAACAAAAAAGTTCTGTGGAGACTACAGAATTTTTTTTACTATTAATGTCTATACGACCTGTTTTAAGTAATTTTTTCAGCGGTTTTAGAAAATGAAAAATGCTGAAAAAAACGACTGAAAAAAGTGCAGTGGAGCATTGGGTTATGTTCTTTTGGGAATTTTTGTTTACTTCCAATGTCTAATATGTCTTTTTTTTACAAATTTTATTTTTTTTTGTTTTTTATGTGACCCGAAATTTAGGGGGAAAGGGTTTTTGAGATGGGGTGTTTCCCTTTTTAAAGGAGTTGGTTTAAATGCAATGACAAAAAGGCCCTTGGCCCCCAGGTTCGCGAAAAAAGGTGCCAGGGTCCCCCAAATCCCCCGGGATTCAGGTGGGGCCCAAAAAGGACTCAAATTTAATTTTTAAAAACAAGTAAGGAGGTGAAGAAGCCCCAAAAACAAAAAAGGTTTGAGTATGACAGTTTGCATTTGGGGACCCAAAATTTTTTGCAGAGTCTCTGAGAGGGACGGGGTGGAAAGGGTTTAAAAACTGGAGAGATTGCCTTAAAAGGGGGGGGGTGTGTTTACTGGCATTTATAGGTGCAGTAGGGAAACCAAAGGGCTGTAGCCCATAGAACTGCGTGGCGCCCAAAAAGGAGGATCAAACGGTTGTAGCTATAGGGAAATAAGGAGCTGTGCAGCCTACAAAAGGGGTTTTTTAGGAATTTAAATAGAAAAACTGTTAATGGGGTTCATTGTAAAGGGAAAATTTTTTTTGCAAGGAAACCCTTTTAATTAAAAAATAATTTTGTAGTGAGAAAACCCTTTAAGGCTTGACTGCCCAAACCCCCCATGTCCTTTTTCAGGGTGTGTCCAACCCATCAAAACTTGTGCTCATGAACCTCTAGCTCTATTGGTCTCGAAATTTCCCAAAGGTATAGCTAAAAATTATAAAACCCGGGTTTGGTGGGGCGCAAGCCTGCATGGTATAATGGAAACAAAGGGGCGGGCAAAGACCTGTAGCTTCTAATATTATTTAGTTGAGTTTCACTACATCTTTTCCCTTAAAGCAAAAAAAGAATTTTAAAGGGATGATAGAAGATTTTTATTTCAAACCCCTATGCGGTTTTATTGCCAAACATTTTTAAAAAGACATTTAAAGGGCTTGGGGGCCCCAAATGGTTTCAATTTTGATTTCCCAAGGGGGAACAAAAAGTTTTACTTTAACCAAATGCTTCAATTTTAAACTTTTTGGGGGTTTCCCATGTTGACTTAAAAAAACTTAGCTTTTGGTTTACGATGATATGACCTGCTTCTTCGGAGAGGTTGGTTAGGTATTTGAGCTTATTCTGCATGTCAGCAAAATGTTGTGCAAATAGAATACAGAATAAGTCTCAGCTAGATTGAGGTCATTAAAATGTTCCATACTAATAGGATGTCAAAGCAGTTCTCTGTAAGGTTCATGGTCAGTTTCTCCAGCTAAAACCTCATCAATCATGATGAAGAAAAGTGTTGAGGGTAAGATGCATACTAGTCTTAGATCAGCAGCTACCCAGATAGTAACAAACAGGTGTCAGTTATGCATAATTCTGCATAAAAACTCATTGTACTGTGTTTCGATGAGCTGAACAATTTTGCACCAGATGATATCCCACAGATTGATGGGTCAAAAGCTTTTTTGCAATCACTAAGGGCCACATGTATGAAAACGGTTTAGGTCTAAAACCCACTTTATTGCCCATAGGTTACTATGGGCAAAAAAGTGAGTTTTAGACCTAAACTGTTTTCATACATGTGGCCTTAATGCCAAATACAGAAATTTTAGGAATTTATTGATCTGCTCGAGAATAATACAGTAGGTCCACAATCCATGATACCCAGAAAAACTGCAGCAAACTTAAGCCTGCTGCATTGTACATTCATAGCTGAATCATTCATACTCCCTAAGGGTATGTTCACATGATGTACTGCGGCGCATACAGCCCACCGGCGGCAGCCCACCCGCCCCATTCACATTAATAATTGACATGTCACTTATCTCCGCGCGCGTACAATACAGGGAGAGGAGGCGTGATCCATAGTTCTCTATGAGAACTATGGATTACTGTAATTTAGGCGCGCATGTCGCCCGTTATTACAGCACAAATACGTGGTGAAATGCGCGCCAAAATTACGCCGTGTGAACATACCCTTATGAACGTTATGTTCTTTAAGTCTTGTATTGGGGATCTGTCTTAGATGGGTCTTAAACACTGTGCTATTACATATCAATTTTGATGCATGCCATCAACTGTATGTAAAGTCCACATAAACAAAAAGATTTATGCTATGTACATCAGAAGATAGCAGTGCTTCTAGAGGAAAACCTGATCTTTGAAATGTACACCCAACCTGAAGGGAAAAGACGTGGATGGGAATGATTGCTGGATATGTCACAGTGGTTCTAATCCAGTCTTCCCGTAATCCCATGAGATCAATGCACTAGAGAGGGTGTGCACCTGATGTTAGGGTGATGATGGTAATGTTCCCCCGGGGCACAGCCATTCTGGGATGCCTCTGATGACTTTTGTCATTTTTTGTCATTTTCCCACAGTCTCATTATTAGTTTTGCATCATGTTTCATAATGGGTATCTTAAGTATTTGCTGACAACTGTTGAATTTCAGAAGTAAAGGATAGTTTGAGAACATAAGCATGGAAGACCTGATAGAATTGTAGGAGTAAACATAAGTTCATTAAGCAATTTTGAAGCGCACAGAATGTCCAGCTCGTGTGGACATTATCAGAACATCTTCACAGAAGTCACATATAAGCACGTCATTATTCCAATGAAGTAATTTGCATTTTATGAACTATATTTGCAAATAGAATATGTGATTAAATCTACAGTAGTTGGCTGTCTCTATCATACTGTGAATTTTCCTAACAAAAAGAAATAGCATATTTTTAGGTGTCATCTGTAACTTCATGTACTTCTTAATTAGTTCATTAACAAAGACATCAGGAGGCAGATTTAGACTGCTGGGAGGATAATACTGTACTTTACATGCAGTTTTTTAACAGCTACTGTTCTTCAAATACAGCTAATGTTGATTCATTTATTTCTTAAGCCGTATCTCAGAAGTGAGATGAGGCAGATATGGAACTGACAAAACAGTGTCAATGTCACTTATGAAGTACTTGGCTGTTTCTCAGACGTTACTTTGAACAACTTTATTGAACAGCGGCACCTTCACGTCTTTCAGTTATTTGACCTTGACTTTATTTTTAAATTTACTTCACTTAATACAGGAGGGAACAGAAAAGAAATAAATGTAATAACCTGAATGTCTCATCACTTTGTCTGCCAACCCCAATACTGACTTTTACATGAGAAACTTCTTACGTAAATAAATTGCTACAGTGATTTGTAAGTGATACTATCAATATAAACCTATAACCTACAATGGTGTGAAAAAGTATTTGCTCCCTTCCTGATTTCTTAATCTTTTGCATGTTTGTCACACTTAAATGTTTCAGAACACCAAACAAAGTTAAATTTTAGGGAAACACAAGTAAAGTATTATTAAAGAAACAGTTATCAAAACCTACAGGGCCCTGTGTGAAAAAGTAATTGCATCCCCCTCCTTAATGTTTCTCACATCTTTGGGAAGCTAAGATCAATTTCCCTAGCCTCACCCAGGCCTGATTAATGCCAAACCTGTTCTCAAGCAAGGAAGCACTTAAATAGGACCTGCATGACAAAGTGAAGTAGTCCAAAAGGTCCTCAGCAAGACATCATGGGGCGATCCAAAGACATTCAGGAACAAATGAGAAGCAAAGTAAATGAGATCTATCAGTCTAGAAAAGGTTATAAAGCCATCTCTAAAGCTTTGGGAATCAAGAGATCCACAGTGAGATCCATTTTCTACAAATGGAAAAAACATGAACTGTGGTGACCCTTTCCCAGAGTGGCCGGCCATTCAAACTACCTCAAGTGTGCAGCAATGACTCATCCAAGAAGTCACAAAACAAAGAACTGCAGGCCTCACTTAAATCAGTTAAGGTTAGTGTTCATGACTCCACCATAAGAAAGGGACTGTGCAAAAATGGCCTGCATGACAAGACAAAAACCACTGCTGAGCAAAAAGATCGTAAAGGCTCATCTCAGTTTTGCCAGAAAACATCTTGATGATCCCCAAGACTTTTGGGAGAAGATTTTGTGGACTGACAAGACAAAAGTTGACCTTTTTGGAAGGTTTGAGTCCCATTACATCTGGTGTAGAAGCAACACAGCATTTCAGAAAAGTAACATCATAACTAGGGATGAGCGATATTATCGACAAAAGTTGAAATCGGCACGATTTTTAGGCTTATCTGAAACATCCGATCACGCAATAGTTTAGGTGACAATCTTATAGATAATCTTTTACTATCGCACCTTTTTCAGCGTTTCCTGTCTTTTTGACGGCCAGCCAATTGGCTCCGAGGACAGATGGGGGTGAGGAGGATGTACAACGTCACCATTTGGCGGTGTATGGATCTCATTGGCTGCAAAAATCACGTGACCTCGTTTTATCTATGCAACTGCAGTTCCTGTTCAGCTCATTCTCTGGCTATGTCACTTCCCAGCAGGAAGTCTCGGCGTCTGAACCAATAGCTATTCTGACAGCTCAGAGAGACAATCTCTTCTAATACACAAAACCATCCACCTAGCTGTAGCTTAGAATATAGTTAGATTAGATAATTTCACTTCTTATTTAGTTAGAGAAAGTTTTAAAGAAATCTAGTGGTGTGTGCAGCCGTGGAGAGACGGGGGCGGGGGCGTGCAGGAGGAGAGGCTTTGGAAAGGAAGGGTGATATTGTGTAGCCAATGTGTTCTATGACCTTGAATTGAAAAAGCAATGTTTTTAACCAGTTTTTTGGCCAGTAGACCTTTGATAGGAGGTAAAATTGTCCCTTTTGTTTCTCCAGTTCTATTGCACTCACTGCATGTCAGTGTTCCCAAAACCAGCATAACTTATCCCTATAACTTTTAAATAGTTGTATTGAAGTCCATGTGTCTGTTTGGTGCAAATAGCTCACTTGTATGCAAATTGTGTTATACATATTTCCTAGTAAATTGCGCCTGTTGTCAGTGGTGCCAAGACCGCCTTATTAATCCATATAACATTTAAATACTTTTATTGCAGTCTCTGCATCTGTTTGCCACAAAGAGCTCACTTGTACGCAAATTGTGTTATACATATTTCTTCCACCAGACCGCATTTCACAGGTATTCGTTAAAAACAATTCTGTTTCTAAGCCTAGTTGGCCGGTGGAAATTCGAGGGATTTAACAATATCTGTGATCTGCCGTCTTTACAGTACAGTTTCTCAATAAGAGACTGTGAAAAACTCTTCTACACCTTTTACATTTTTATCTTTCTGAACATGCAGCAAACTACAGGTGGTAAGCGAGCAAAGAGGGGTGTAATGGGTGACCTCTGGCAATCCTTATTTACCACCTCACCAATGCATATAATGCAGGGCACACATACGACACACAGAGACCAGCTTAAGATCATGGTGCACGACTATCTGCGTCTCAACACTGATGTTTTTGGATATGTTCCGGAACCAATTGACTTCTGGGTATCCAAAATGGATGAATGGTCCAAGCTCACTTGCTACGCCATAGAGGTGTTGTCCTGATATTAGGGGGGCAAATAACATGGGGGAAATAACGTTATAATTTAATAGGAGTCTGCTTAGGCCCCAAATATAACAAAACCCACGAGGAAATGCTCCTCAGGAAAAAATGGCAAAAAAAATCGAATGAGGTTCTTATTTGGGGACTTTAACCCCCCAGAAAAAAATTGGTTTTAAAAACTGTAGCTCTCAAAAAGGAAAAATGTTTTTTTTAACTGAAAATTACTAGAAATGGGCGAATTGATTTAAAAAATGGGAATTTGTTTGAATTCAGGAAAACTTGGTTTGAACGAAGTCGAATTTTTGGGGGGATTCGGTTGAACGAAGTGAATTTTCATTGAAAAAAAGGGTGCGGGCACAGGGTTTACAGGGGGCAAAGAATCTGGGAGGAAAAAGGGCATAGCCTGGGAAGTGCAGATTTTAAAGCCAATCAGAGCCGGCGGGATTCTGTGACGTCCCGCATATATAAGTCCGGGCGCGATGTGGGAGTCACACTCCTTTTCTTATGATCAGGGAAGGGGCTGTGGGCAGATTGTGATAGCTCTACTGAAAATGATTTTTTTACAGGATTTTTGTGGGGTGTTCAGCTTGTTCGAGGGCTTTCTTTTTCGTTCTATTTTGATTTTTTGGGGTATTGGATCTGAAGTCAGTGTGGTCCCCTGCAGCTGCTTACATTTTAAAGCTTTCTGCTACGACATTGAAAATCCAAGGGGGGTTTAAGCAGTTCCTGTTTTATTATTTAAAGAAAAAGGTTTTACAAAACAAATACCACTTCATTTTTGGTGCTCAATTCTTTTGGCAATTTATATCCAGGGGTTTAAAATTTAAACGTTGTTTTTTGCTGTGGTGACTCAAGAAAAGTCTTTTTACCGCCAAAAAAAAAAAGATTTTCTGTAGCATAATTCCAAGCGAAAGGGTTAAATTTCAATTTTTTCCTTGTTGTATGGTAAAAAATAGCCTTTTAACACGCTACAAAGTGTGTTTGTGGCTGTCAATTCTTTTTCGCAATCTACTCCGGGGGGTTAAATTTAAACGTTGCTTTTTGCTTGGGGACTCCCGAAACAAATTTTTTTACCACCAAAAAATAAAATTTTCCTGTGCTAATTCTCAAGCGAAGGTTAATTACAATTTTTTTCTTTTTGTTTTAGGTAAAAATCGCCTTTTAACACGCTACAAAGCTGTGTTTGCGGGTGCTCAATTTTTTGCGAATTTAATCCCGGGGGTTAATTAAAAGTTGTTTTTTTTTGTGGTGACTCCAAGAAACCATCTTTTCAGCCAAAAAAATACAATTTTCCCTGTAGTTTAATTTACAAGCGAAAGGTTTTTTACAATTTTTTTCTTGTTGTGTAGCGTAAAAAAACGGCCCTTGTAACACGCTAAAGTAGTAGTTTGTGGCTGCTCAATTCTTTGCGCAATTCATCCGGGGGTTAAATTTAAACGTTGTTTTTCTGCTGTGGTGATCCAAGAAAACCGTCTTTTTCACCGCCAAAAAAAACAATTTTTTCCTGTAGCATAATTCACAAGCGAAGGTTAATTACAATTTTTTCTCTTGTTGGTGTAGCTTTAAAAAAAAACGCCATTGTAACACGCTACAAAGCTAGTAGTTTGTGGCTGCTCATTTCTTTTGCACATGTTCCCTCCAGGATTAATTAAGCGTTGTTTTTCTGCTGTGGTGACTCAAGAAAACCGTCTTTTTCACCGCCAAAAAATACAATTTTCTGTGGCATAATTCACAAGCGAAGGTTAAATTACAATTTTTTCTCTTGTTGTGTAGCGTAAAAACAGCCATTGTAACACGCTACAAAGCTAGTAGTTTGTGGCTGCCAATTCTTTTGCGCAATTTAATCCAAGGGTTTAAAACAAAGTATTTTTCTGTAGTTGTAACTTGAAACTTTCTTTTTCACCGCCACAGAAGAATTCTGTAGCATAATTCTATCCGAAGGTTAGTTAAGTGTTTGTGCTTTTACATTCAGTAAATACACAGAGTTTTTAAACGGAAAATACAAGTCAATTGTTCTGGCCATTTGTGGAGCGCAGTTTATGTCCAAGGGTTAACCAAGCTTTTAGTGGGGGTTTATTTGGAGTAGAATACAGGGTGTGTATTTATCATATACAGATATTTTCATCAAACAGTGTCTGTAATTTTTTAGAACAAACAGTATGTCAGACAGAGAGGTGGCAGGTCTTTCACCTGCAAGTGGCAGTGGCACAAACATTCCTGGGCAGGCCCAGGTCGCAGCACAGCAAGGGGACGTCGCAGCAGGGTCACTCGGTGAGGCCACAACTTCCCCTGTCATCTAGCGGCGTGTGTTGTTCAGCAACCCAAAAGGGTTTTTGATTGGTTGACTAGGTCTCCATTTCCTCCAAAATGACATCTGACAACCCCAGCCAAGAGTCGGTGGGAAAAGTCAGACAAACCCTTAGTTGGCATGGCAAGGGAGGGGTCAGCGGCCCTCACCTGTCCTCAACCCGCCTCTGTTTCCCTCCGGTTCCCTAAGCCAGAGATCTACTTGTGGCCCGGGCTCAGCGCCCTATATAGCGAGGATGAACAATTTGAGGAGGGCAGTGTAGCAGCTACTTGGCAGCGAAGAAATGGGGCCAATTTCCCCCGCTTCTTGCAGTAGGCGGCAAAGTTATAGTGTGGAGAGTGGCATGGGAGGTCATGTTGTGAGGGGTCAGCCTCTGCATTACCAAGCCGGTGATGAGGACAGCAGTGAAGATGGGAAACACAAGTTGATGATTTATGTAGCCAACCGCACTTGGGAGCCGGGTGAAAAAAGGACTTCATCTCATCAGGGGGAAGAGGGCGGGCAGCTTGCGCGTCAGGCAGCGGCCAGAGCAGTGGGTGTGTGGGGTTTCAGCAGGGGGTGCAGCGTGTGAGGTCGGGAAGCAAAACCGGCCGGGGAGG